>CM033643.1:102543329-102614492 GCA_019512145.1 Engystomops pustulosus | reverse complement strand
AATTTTGTGGTAAGACTTTTTGTCAAAAAAGTATAAAATTTAAAACATAGAAAATTGTAATTTTTCCAAAATTTTTCTAAATTGTTAAATTTTTACCCCAAAAAACCCTAACCCATACTACTAACATAAACTACAATGTATCAAACAAAGTATTCTCAAAATCATTACCTACCTCAGTACCTACTAAAATAGAACTTTAAATTGCTTATTAGTGATAATATCAGGATGTGGGGAGTACCTGAGGCAGAGGGGAAAGAGTACACGCAGGGCACTTTGCTTAGGGGACTCGACTATGGAGATCAAATTTGACAGGCCCCACAGAGCACTTAAACAGAACTCTGCCAATTCTGCTCCCAAGGACATTATGGGGGTCACTTACTAAGGGCCCGATTCGCGTTTTCCCAACGTGTTTCCCGAATATTTCCGATTTGAGCCGATTTTCCCTGTATTGCCCCGGGTTTTTGGCGCACGCGATCGGATTGTGGAGCACCAGCGCCGGCATGCATGCGACGGAAATCGGGGGCGTGGCCTTCGAAAACCCAATGAATTTTGGAATATTCGCCGCATTTAAAAAAATAAAGTGTCGCAGAACACGCGCTTACATGCACCACGTATAGGATGGTGCATTCCGGCGGACCTCGGGGAACTTCAGCTCAGCAGCGACATCTGGTGGACGTCGGAGGAACTGCCTTAGTGAATCGCCGGAAGACCCGAATCCATCGCAGAGAACGCGCCGCTGGATCGCGAATGGAGAGGGTAAGTAAATCTGCTCCTATATGTTGTTTACAGGACTATGAGCTTAACCCTTTCACTACCCGTGACGTAATAGCACGTCACGGGTCGGCCGCGGGTGCATGGAGAGGGCTCACGCGCTGAGCCCTCTCCATAGCCGGTAAGTCTTTGCTGCATATTGCAGCAAAGGCTTGGGGGGGAGGAAGAAAAGAAGAAGGGAGAAAAAGCAGAAAGGGAAGGACGGAGGGGAGGAGGAAAGAGGAGGAAGGGGGAAGGAAGGGGGAAAGAAGCTTTAATAAATACACAGGGGCCAATATTATAAACAGCAGATTACCCCAAATATAGGTGGCACACCACCCTATATAATGTAGGAGGCGCCCCTATTTAGAGGGCGGAGCCCTGTCGTATTGATTTCGCACACTTAGGTATTCATAAGGGCACCCGGAGCATCTACTTTGGTAGCACTTGATGTATAGTATGTACTAAAGATAATGGCGCACGCTGTAGTAGAGAGGTTATGTACGGAACTAAATTCATGTCCGTGCAGCAACTATATATAGTGGTTGTATCAAAAAAAAACAAAAACACCACCTGTAGACGATATGTGATCATGGGGCACGCGTTTATTATGGGCTAGCGGCACACCGTATTATTATAGGTATGGCGGCACAACCGTATTATTATATGTGTACCGGCTGTGTATTATACGATAGGCGGCACAGTGTAGATGTTATGGGTATATGGGGCACACTGTTATTATACGTTGTGGCGGCACACCTGTCTGTATTATATGGTATCATGGTGGCACGCTGTATGTATTATATGCTATATGGCGCGCACACTGAGTTCTGTATGGATATGGCGCACACTGGATCTATTATTATTACATGGGATGCTGGATGTATATATAGGGTGGCCGCTTTATGTATTTATGGTATACTGGCAGCACATTATATGTCTGTATATGGCAATGCGCACTATGTTATTATATGGATGTGGTGGCACGCGTTTTGTATTATTGTAATGGCAGACACTTTATGTATTGTATGTATATGACGACCACACTGGATCTATTTATATACATGGGGACGCCGGATGTGTTTATAATATTGGTGACATGATGTATTGATTTATATTATATGGCGGATTGTGGTATGTATTTTGTTCTTTATGGTAGCTCACTGGTTTTATATATGTCCCATGGTGTCACACTGTATGATTTTGCATATGGCTTTTTTCGAATTAACCAAATGATGGGTCTGTCCTGACACTCCATAATAATTACATATATGTAGTGGGGGGGGGGGAGAGCTGTCTTCTATATCTTCGCGCTCAGGCCGCAGAAAGGCTAGTTCACCCCTGCTGTAAGCCAATCAGCGACCAGCAGGCTTATGTGATTCACACAGCCCTATAAAACCCACCCTTTTCACCAGCAGCATTCATACTTCATGTTGTAGCGTCCAGCTGCTGCTATGTACTGTGCGATTCTGCTGCAATCCCTCGCTGTTCTCTAAGGGGGGTCTACCCCAAAAGCAGCTAGGAGACAAACGAATAGGAAGAAATCGTGTTGACCTCATACACTGCAGTAGCAGTGTGGGGACCAATCCCGGGTGGGTCTAAGGGGGAGTCATACCCCAATAGGCATCTATTAGTGACAAAAGTGAGGAAGAAAGCGGGGGACATTCATGCCGGCAGAGTCCATCTAGACAACGACATGTCCCCCCGCAGAAAACGAGCATGGTCCCCCCTAGAAAAGAGCTTGTCCCCCCCCCCTAACACGAGCTTGTCCCCTCCCAGACAACGAGCTGCCCCCGCCCCCTTGACATCGAGCTGTCCCCCCCTAGACAAAATAGGGTGCACCCCATGCCGTTTTCCCCCCTCATTTTTTTGTAAAAATGGGGGAAACACCTGGGAGCCCCTTTAAAGGGGGACCCCATGCATATTTTTGCCAAAAATCTTGAGGAAAAAACAGCGTGGGGGCCCCATTTTTCAATTCAACCCCAGATAACAAAAAGCAGCAGTAGCCTTGCCATTACCTGAGCCGGATAGCCCTGTTAGGGGCTATTCCACGCGCAACAATATCAGCCTGCAGCGCCGCCCCCCTACCTGACCATCTATATACCGGTCAGGTACTGGTTTGTACACCCTCGTCCCGGCCCCCTAGTGGCGGTGGGTACCGGGGTAATGGTATGGGCGTTGGTGTGTGAATTTGCCAAAATTAAGGCAAACACTAAGGCCAGCCCTTCCTAATGAGCACGTCACTAGCCGGTCACCACTACTATGGCAAATATGAGAGGTGTCGCAAAAAAATAAATCGCACCGTTTTTAACAAATATAAATTTAATTGAACAAAAAATGCAACACACCCTCGTTGACCATTTTATTTGTTATAATGTCGGTCATCGACGTAATCCTTTGAATCCGAATTAGTCCGCAGCAGGCCGTTCCTGGAAGACAAATAACACACACTGTGTGTTACCGAAGCTCAATAAAGATTCCCCAAAATGGTATTATGTAAGTTGTCATCTCATACCAAAAAATGACACCTTAAAGAGGACCTGTCACCCAGAAATTCGGCACTAGATGTTACTAACAGTAATCAGCTCCTAGTGCTAACCACACGCAGGCGGTTACAACACAGAAACCTCTGATAACGCTACACACTGCGCGCCTGTACTATAAACGCCGGAACCGCTTTCAAAGTGGAGAATTCCTGAGGGGGCGGGATTGTGGGTGGTGACTGCCGCATGACACGCAGCTGTCACCGCCGAACCATGGAACGAGCGGGGCGGTCAGATAAGAGGCAGCGCCTCGACCGCCCCCTCATGAATAAGTAGACCCTTAGAGAGCGGTCTGGCTTTCTATCTCTCGGTCAGCGCATTAATGTTATCGGAGGTTTCCGGTAACGCTATCAGTTAAACACCACTGTGTCCTGCTTCGCACTAGGAGCTGCTACTTTATTAACATCTCCGGGCGCGTTCACATGTTGGGTTGGCCTGGTTACATTGCGTTTGAAATGAATTACAACACTGAGAGAGATTTGCTAATTACATTACTGTTTACGCTTGTTAACACATGCGTTGACATTGCGTTGAGTGCGTCTGTAACGAAATGTTAACAGTAATGTAATTAGGCAAATCCCCTCTCCTCCCAAAATATGGCAAAATGAAGAATTTTTTTTTTTTTACTTTTTTTATTTATTTTCTTTACTATTTTCAGACTACTAGGGTACTTAACCCTAAGTTGTCTGATTGATCTACCATATACTACCATACTACAAGGGATTTTGCATACCATCTATTACATGTGCAGATCGTACATTGTAATATAGCCTCGATCATGATAGCCTCGGATCTTTGTGTGATCCGAGGCTGTCATGACACGGATCGCCGCTCCCGCGAGCAAAGCTGCCGGCGGCGATCAAAGGTTAACACCCGCGATCGGTGCAAGCACCGATCCCGGGTGTTAGCGACGGATTTGATTCATTATGAAGCAAATGCCGTGAGTATGAAGAGGGCTCAGCCCGTGAGCCCTCTTCATACTCCCCATGTGCAGCAGCCGTAAGGGTACGTCTTATTGCGCTATGGGATTAAGCATGGCATAACGTTCTACAACACCCTACAGTTTCTCTGCAGCCAGGAAATGCCTGTTTTTAACGTGATTCTGTTTGATTCGATTCGGACCGAAACAAATTTTTTTCGAAAAATTTGTGTAATCAGGACAAACGAATTAACAAATTCGCCCATCTCTATCTGTGACCATTGGCAACTGTGGGGTGTGCTGTAACTATTGCATCCTTGATAGCACTGAGTCAAATATTGTACCACACCCCGATGTTGCACATGCCATGATGCGCTTTGAAGCCCTCCATAAATTTTTTGTACATTATGCTGATAATGCACACTTCACACCAGATGATGCCATTTATGATCGGTTATTTTCACAGATACATGGTAAAATTTAAAGGGAGACTTTAATTCGCCGTTACCCCCGCCAAAAAAGAAGGCACATTATGTGTGAAGATGCATAAGCTGTGTGAGAGTACAGCATTCCCCTACTTAAAACACCCCACTTACATACGACCCCTAGTACAAACGGACCTCTTGATTTTGGTAATTTACTGTACTTTTGCCTTAGGCTACAATAAACATCTATAAAGGTTTCTGCAATTAAGCTTTATGTTAATCCTGATTCTTATGAACAAAAAAATTTTGCTGGGGTTACAATTTTTAAAATATACAGTTCCGACTTACAAATTCAACTTAAGAACAAACCTACAGAACCTATCCTGTATGTAACCTGGGGACTGCCTGTACATATATAACATATATGTTTAGGGTTTGAAGGGAAAGACTCCTGAATAGAGCCCAAGAATGTGCCCCTTCCTAGATAAACTGAACCCAACTGGTATAATCGCTACCCCATTCTACATGGACAGTTTTTTACCAGCGTTACACAAACGTCTCAGTGCCTTGTTTTAAAAATACTGCGGCATGCAGCACTGTAAAAAGAATAAAGAAAGTCCCCTGTAGTCACTGCTTTGGAAAAATTTAGTATGCACGAGAACCGAGCACTATGCAGCGACTCTGTATGTGTGTTAATTACAAGAACTAGAGAGAGGTCCTTGTATTACACAAACAACATGGGCACAACCACCACCCTGTCCCAGTCACGAGGTACCAGTACAGAAACCCTCAACAACTACATGGGAGGTGTTGACTTGTCGACCAGCAAATTGCAATTTTTGGAAATAAAATGCAAGTTTTAATCTGCCCCATTCCGTTCTGCACATCACTGTGCTCTGAAACACAGTTGAGAACCATTGAGGTATTACCGTATTCAAAAGAACAGCCCACAAGTTTTGGAGTTTATTTTACCTCTAATACCTTGTGAATGTGTATCTTTCAGGCTAACTGAATTTTCTTAGAAAAAAATTAATTGAATTGTAAACATTTTTAATCCATTGTTGTTTGATTTCGAATAACGAATTAAAAAGTTGACATGCCTTCCCAATGTGGTTTCAATAGTTTGGATGTTAAGTTCTTGGTTTTACTTGTTTATAGTACATAGGCCTCTAAAAGGCACTCCAAACTAAATTGGTCACCAAAATATTGCCTTTTTCAATCTCTTGCAAACTTGCAACTACAACTATACGCCTTCCAACATTCAAATTTTGTTGGTAAGACTTTTTGTCAAAAAAGTATAAAATTTAAAACAAATAGAAAATTGTAATTTTTCCAAAATTTTTCTAAATTGTTAAATTTTACCCCAAAAAACCCTACCCATACTACTAACATAACTACAATGTATCAAACAAAGTATTCTCAAAATCATTACCTACCTCAGTACCTACTAAATAGAACTTTAAATTGCTTATTTTGATAATATCAGGATGTGGGGAGTACCTGAGCAGAGGGAAAGAGTACACCAGGGCACTTTGCTTAGGGACTCGACTAGGAGATCAATTTGACAGGCCCCACGAGCACTTAAACAGAACTCTGCCAATTCTGCTCCCAAGGACATTTAGGGGGGCACTTACTAAGGGCCCGATTCGCGTTTTTCCCAACGTGTTTCCCGAAATTTTCCGATTTGAGACCGATTTTCCCTGTATTGCCGGGCCGTTTTTGGCGCACGCGATCGATTGTGGAGCACCACGCCGGCATGCATGCGACGGAAATCGGGGGCGTGGCCTTCGAAAACCCAATGAATTTTGGAAATTTGCCGCATTTAAAAAAATAAAGTGTCGCAGAACACGCGATTACATGCACCCACGTATAGGATGGTGCATTCCGGCGGACCTCGGGAAACTTCAGCTCAGCAGCGACATCTGGTGGACGTCGGAGGAACTGCCTTAGTGAAACTGCCGGCAGACCCGAATCCATTGCAGAGAACGCGCCGCTGGATCCGAATGGAACCGGGTAAGTAAATCGCTCCTATATGTTGTTTACAGGACTATAGCTTAAAGAAGCATATTATGTTTCCGGCCAGAAAACAGAGGGAACATGTTTTCAGGTTCAACTAAAAGGTTCTCTCATGCTTAACCCTTCTTTTTTTGATCGGGAAGGCTTAGTAGGGAAGCATGAATATTTTACGAGGCTCTTTAGACAATTTAACGCTTGTTTTTCTTTCGCTTCATGCAATCTTCCCCTTAGCCTACTTGGCCTCCTAAGAAAGCTGGTGTAGCAATACTGATATTGAATGCATGCCCGATACAGGTTTCCCCAATTGGTCACTAACTTATCTCACAGAATGGCAATCCAATCCATTCTATTCTTAATTTTTCTGAGTCAATGGATAGGCTGATACTCAAGGGAAACCATGTGGGCTGCTCACAAAGCAGGTTCGTAGGTTAATTAGACACAGTTCACTCTATGACCTATGCTGAGTATGCAACCCCAGAGACAGAGGGGGTCATTTACTAAGGGCCCGAATCGCATTTTTACGTCGGGTTACCCGAATTTTACCGTTTTGCGCAGATTTTCCCTCAATTGCACCAGGATTTTTGCGCACATGTTCGGATTGTGTCGCATCAGCGCCGGCATGCACGGGACGGAAATCGGGGGCGTGGCCATCTGAAAACCCGTCGGATTTGGAGAAAACTGTGTATTTAAAAAAAAAAAATTTTACACCCACTTACCTGCACTGGCTTGGTGAACTTCAGTGAACTCCAACGGAATTCAGCGCAGCAGCGACACCTAGTGGGCATCGGAGTGAATCGCGCGAATAGACCCCCAAATCCTCCACACGAGAGATGCTCCTCCGGATCGCGACATGGACCCTGGTAAGTAATTGTCCCCAGAGTGATTACCCAGACCCGTATATGATTATTTCTCTTTGGTGACATTAAATCTTATCGACACTATAAGAATGCAGAGATGGGGTTTACATTTCCTTGTCTGACCATGCCCTTTGAACCCTTTGAACTACTGTAAATATTGGGTTTGAGGCTTGTGTCCTGCATTTTTAAAGCACTCTATTCACCCCCAAGGAGATGACGACATATGACTGGTCACTGGTTATGGTCACACTGTTGCATTTTGGTGCGTTTTCATTGTGTTTGAAAGACATTACATTACAACTAGCTGAGGAGAGGGGATTTGCTTAATTACATTGGTGTTTAACATTTGCGTTTACAAAACTAACATGTTAACACATGTGTTAATGTGGTGTTAACACAGTGTTGTAACATCACGTTTACAAATAATTTTGTAAATGTAAATGTTAACAGTAATGTAATTAGCCAAATCACCTCTCTCAGCTAATTGTAATTAATTCACAATGCAACCAAAACACCACCTGTGACCCTAGAGTAACCAATACTATAAAAAAAATGTCATGCAAATATTTATGAATTTTTAAAAACCAGGGTTATGTGCAAATTTAAATTAAACATATGAAATGTTTCCATTTACATGTTAAAACAGTGTCCATGAAAAAAAAGTTGCATGGAACATCTGCAAAATAAAGATACACAAGGCACAAGGTGCAATGAAAGTCGCAAAAACACACAAAATTAGACAATTTAACTAGCAGAAATAAGATACATGTCCCCCCATTGTGCTTGTTATCTGCATCATTCACAATTTCAAGAACCCACTCAGTAGACCAGTGGCAATAGGCAGCACAGGGTGCCTCCATTGTTTGCTGCACATTAATCAAGAGTTGTTGATTACACTCACTGGCCACTTTATTAGGTCACCTGTCCAACTGCTCTTAACACTTAATTTGCTAATCAGCCAATCACATGGCGGCAACTCATTGCATTTAGGCATGTAGACAAGGTCAAGAACATCTCCTGCGTTCAAACCGAGCATCATATGGGGAAGAAAGGTGATTATAGTGCCTTTGAACGTGGCATGTTGTTGGTGCCAGAAGGGCTGGTCTGAATTTTCATAGAACTGCTGATCTACTGGATTTTCATGCACACCATCTCTAGGGTTACAGAGAATGCGTCAGAAAAAAAAAACACCCAGTGACGGCGTTCGGTTGGAAATGCCGTGATCCAGAGGTCGCAGAGGAGATGGGCAATGGTCCGAGAAGAAACAACATGACTCAAACGCCACCCTTACACAAGGTAGCAGAAGACATGAACTAGATTGGCTACAGCAGCAGAGACGCACCGAGTGTCTCACTCCGTCAGCTAGACGGGAACTGGGCTACAATTGCGCAAGCTCATCGAAACACATAAGAGATTGGAAAAATGTTCCTGGTCTCGATGAGTCTCTGATTTCTGCTGCAACATTCAGATGGTAGGGTCAGAATTTGTGCGTCAACAACATGAAAGCATGGATCCATCCTGCCTTGTATAACGGTTCAGGCTGGTGGTGGTTGTGTCATGGTGTGTGGGAATTTTCTTGGCACTCTTTGGGCCCCTTGGTACCAATGAGCATCGTTGCAACGCCACAGCCTACCTGAGTATTGTTGCTGACCATGTCCATCCCTTTATGACCACAATGTACCCAAACATCTGATGGCTACTTTCACGAGATAATGCGCCATGTCATAAAGCGGAATCATCTCAGACTGGTTTCTTGAACATGACAATGAGTTCACTGTACTCAAATGGCCTCCACAGTCACCAGATCTCAACCAATAGAGCATTTTGGATGTGTGGGAACAGGGGAATTCCATCATGGATGTGACAGCCCGACAAATCTGCGGCAACTGTTGATGGCCATCATGTCAATATGACAAAATCTCTGAGAATGCTTCCCACCTTGTGAATCTATGCCACGAAAGTTGAGGCAGTTCTGAAGGCAAAAGGGGGGCCAACCCGTTACTAAGCAGGTGGTACCTAATAAGTGCCAGTGGTTGTAGGTATATAGCCTAATTCAATAGGGGCATAGAATAAATGACTTTATAAGGGTGGCTGCTATAAATAAAATATGATTGTTGCTGCATTTAATTAAGCATGAGGGACTGCTGTGTGTAAATTAATTAATGAGGTTGCTAGTGTTTTAAAAGTTAATTCGGTGTGCATATATAAATTAAGAAGGAAGAAGTTATCATAATAAGTTGTTAAGTAATTCAGATGTGCTGTATATCAACAATAATTGACAATGCTATAGTATTAATAATATTCATGAAAACTATATCTGATTTTACAAAGGGCAATGTAGAGATGTATTTATTTATTTATGGAAGTATATATAATAAATTGATATATATTATAATTACAGTATAGTGTGTATATTATAATATTTGAGGGGTCACAGGTGGTACTTGAGGTGTGAAGAGATAATTATTTTGGAGCGCAGTGTGGAACATAGAAAAATATACAAGTTTTTAGTTCAACAGTGTGGGGCTGCATATCTGTATTTAAAAACTCAAGTTTTTAACTATAAATAATACCGTAATATTAGTATAAGTATAGTATATGCGCTGGCACTGATTTGTATTGGGGCCAGTGGTCTCAAATTACGCCATTGCTTCTTTATATGTATTGTAACCACGAAACTGCTGAGACAGTAGGCACAATTGTTAGAAAAATGTGAAAGACTAACACTGTATTGTAATAACTTCTGGATAAGCTCAACAGTAGAAAAGATTAAAAAGAATGCATCCCGTTCATTTTGGCAGCTAGACAATTTGTCTTTAACCAACAGATGGCAGCCCACTCAAATATTCTACTTTTCAATTTGTCATATGGTTGCATAAAATATTAAATTATGTTTTTGCCAAAAAATACTAAGCACAATCTATTGAATGTGCTTGTATTAATAAAGCGAACCCTAAGTATTCTACAGTGTATTGAAATAAATGTCATAATTTTCCTACCATTATGTTAATCATGCAGGTACATGGAACATTTAAATGATATTGAATAGACTTCAAACTAATATTCTTTCAGCCACAACTCCTAATGGGTTATCTTGTAGCCACAAGAGCCCTGTGAAGTATGTCCCACCTGGGGTATTTCAGTTGGATATTGTGGTATCAAAGTATAATTCTAATTTATTTTAAAAAAACTTTTTAAAACAGTAGACAAAGAATACAAATCAATTTAAAATGTGCTAATATAGCAAACACAACTTGAACCTGCCCGAGCAAAACGGACACATTATTAGTAGACTTGTACTGTCAGCGTCAAGAATTACCCTGAAATATATTTACATAAAGAGGAATCGGCTTTATTTCAGAAGTATTGATGCACATAACTTTGGCAGAAGTATAACACTGTGTATGCTTGGAATGTAATAAGCTTATCCGTATGGAGAAAAATGAGTGGATTTAACTAAATTAGAACTGCCTGATTTCTAATGGAAAAACCATACACCATTCATATTTGACCTATTTTCACCAGCCTTGGTATAATGAAAATACCACTTCCAGTTCAGCAGAAGCATCCAGGAAAGGAAGAAGAGAATTCTACTGTTTATCACATTAATGCCATATATTTGTGTGACTTTAATAAAAGTAATACAATGTGCAAGCTCCTATTAGTTCTAAGGAAAATGCCTCAGATAAAGTCTTGTAGAAGAATGTCCTAGAGCATGATGGGTTTACAGTTACACATCTAACACATAACGTCATTCCCATAGTTTCTGGCGTGATTTAATACGATTACGTGTTTTAATTTCGCTCAGGTAACCTTATATTGGGTGACAAATAAAATAACCTAAATCAGAATCTTGATTGCCTCCTGTTACAGCTAACAGCTCTTCACTGAAATAGGAAAATGTTGTATTTAATATATTTCTTTGGCACACACGAATCCAAATGAAATAAAAATTGGTCTGAAAAGATGTTAGCTCTTAGGGTTTTTAACACATTCCTGCGTCTTGTCACACCATACATTTTAACTTTTGTTGTATCTTTGTATTATTCTTTTTGTACTTAAAGGGAATGTGAAAATGAACAAATAACCTCCAACATAGGGGGAAATTATAACTACCTTTCTTCTACATGTAAAAACAAAAAATTTAGATGTTGTGCACTGTCTTTTTTGGAAACTTTTTGTGACTTTCCACATTGCAACACAACTCGTGGTGCCGTGTTTTTCAATAAATTGAACAACTCCAGCTAAAGTTAGATGAATTGCCAAATTGGACTTTTTAAAGTCCCAAATATTAGACAGCATTGACCTGCCTAACTTCAACCCCTTGAAAAAAATTCTGGTTAAAACAAATTGAAAAAGTTAATTTTAGACAGCAATGTAAAATGCATTAACAACTTTTTGGATATAAAATGCTTATATAGACACATAACAAAGTTTAGCACATTTTGCCCCATTCTTCTTTAAGTATTCATGTCATGTGACCAGGGTGATGACATCTAAGGTCCTCTTAGCTCTGCAACGTCTCCCCATGTAGGTATCTGATCGTGAAATTACAGCATGCCTCCATGGAGCATTGGGAGGTTTAGAAGTCCATGGATGCATGCGTGATTCATGTGATTAAATACATACATGGGGTAGGCTTGCAGATGTAACAGGACATGGTGAGTTGCATATAGGTTTACAAACTGATTTTATTTACATTGCAGCCATGGAAAAGAACCATTTAGGGATAAGGCATGCTTTTTAATATAGTTTTTAATGAAGTATTTATTTCGGGTGGGTTCATTTCAATGGCAGTTCTCTTTAGGCGATTAGGCTAGCTTGTAGGTTGCTGCATTTCATTCCTTTTTTTGATTCTTGCTTGCTATTATGTATTCTTCTGTTAGGTGAATTCTCAAATGTTGGGTCTGGCATTGCTTCCCACTAGTATTGAATGGCAAATTCCAGAGGAAACTGATGTCATGCCAGATCCCATAGTTTTATGAGATTCGCTCTATTAGAGCTGCAATCAGGTGATGCACTATGCAATGCTGATCCTATGCAGAAGTTCAATTTAAAAAAACACTACCTATGGCATTAATTGCTCTGGCCTAATTTTGGCTGCAGGATGATTGCTACAGAAGGTCATCAGGTGAGGTGACAATATGTTATCTTTATTCTTTAATTTTACTATAGAGTTAATTATAGAACCCTAAAATGTTTATAAATGTGTGTGTAATATAAGTCATTGCCTAGTAGATGTTGTTAAAAGAAGTTAGTATATTGAGCTGTAACTTTTATAATTTTCACTCACTCACATCGGTGCCGAAGTTTAAACGTATAAGTTCAAAATCCCATTGACATCAGTGTAAATTTTATCTCATCCATATGGTCAGTTTGGCAGTTTCCGTATCCATGCGTTTTTTTTCAAATGGATGAAAAGTACTGCAGTATCATCAAAATATCATATTTGTAATTATTTGTCAAATATAATGTATGACAGATTGTCTCTGTTCCGGTTTATATAGGATCTCTAATAAAAATAAAACAAGCTCTTTTCTGAGTGTAAAATGCTCCCATTTGGCAGTAGCTGTAACAAACTGACAGTAAATAAATATTCAACAACCTTTCTTGTGTCAGACTGAATCATGGCGGTGTGTTTTTATGCTTCATAGGTTTAATGATCTGTTACTGAATTTTGCATGGTCAACAAAGTTGTGCCATTTACAAATATCCACCTATTTAATTACTTTAGGCATTAAGACTCTTTATGTAATGCTGAATTTGTAGCAAGGATGATATGAAAATATCTATTTCCTGTAATGTTTATACATATGAAATTATTTCCCAATATTACTGTATAAAAATTTCCAAAGTTAACTGTTAACGTTAAACTGGATCATCATTGTGAAGCAAAAATGAGAAACTGGAAATACCACCTCATTTTCCCTTCACTGATGATCCATTAAATATTGTTGTATAGGACACAACCACACCCTTATGGTTGGCAACAGTCTTAGAGGTAAGAACCTAAAAACTAGGATATTGTGATGTAATAATATAATAGTAAGGTGTGGTATGTCCTTATATGCCCATCAAATGGAAACTCTGATTAAGGCTACGCTATACGTCCCCCATAGGCCGGCAATGGGCGTGCGTGCTGTACGGAGCGGTACGGTTCGCACACGTGCTCGCACCATACCGATCCGTAGCCTGAAAAGATAGGACATGTCTGCCATATATTCCGTGGGGCGCTCACCTCCTCCTCCTCTCCCCAGTGCCGACATGTGCGCCGTGCTATGGTATGGTGGGGGCACGTGTGTCTGAATGCAGCCTCATAAAGATTGTGGTATGGGTTGATGTGAATAATGTTATTCTAGTGATTGTTTTTCACTGTACCAACCTTATAAGGTGCGTGGAGTTGCCTGCAGTTGGGACCCACGTAATCGTTAATTGGCATACAAGCTATCATCACATTGTTATGACTTTTAAATTACATATTTTAGTAAATGTTGAAAATACTTCATAATTCTGAAATACATTGGGACATATATTAATCATATCTAAAATAAGACAGTATAACATAGTCAAAACGTTCACAAATTCATAGGCGTAATAACTCGCTCCGTTTTATGAGAGCTTAATGTAAACTAAAAACAGAGTTCAATGTACGAACACACACAAACAAAAGGAGATATCACTCATCTGGTATTGGAGCCTATAGTTCTTGTCAGACCTCCACCACACCTTCGCTACAGGTACAGAGGATCGGATATAAAAAAACATCCGCTTCAGAGGACTCCATTAGTTTATTAGGCATACAATCCAACTAAGAGTAGGATGGAGAATGACTGGCAGGAGCCTAACACTCAGTTAGAACCTTATTCATGGCAACCAAGGAAGACTACATTGACTTCAGTGTATAGGAGTTGCCTTCCTTTAAAGGTTGTCCGAGGTAAATGAAAAATACATTTGTTACCTTGGGGCTGCTTAAAAAATAAAGTTGTACTTACCTACATGTCCCTCCCAGTGTCCCACCATCTCTCGGCCCATGTCCCTGTTTGTTCACTGGGCATAGAAGCTGCACTGTAAACAGTTTTCGTACGGCTGAGGTGGCCGCCACCCCATCCATCTCCATTTCCGCTGAGTCCAGAATGCGAGTATGAGGTCAGGTGGGCGACAACCCATTTTACACCAACAATATGATAGCAAAAAAAAGATCATGCACGGTGTCCCATGTCACTTCGCCAATATGTACCCCACATCCCCAATAGCTGTTTCAGGGCTGTAATGCCCTAGGCGACATGGCCCATTATCTGGTGGGATTGCCCTGTGTTGCCTCCCGCTGGAACAATGTCCAAATCCCTTACTCCTCCTTACTGAAACATGAACCCAGTCATAGCAGTGGTACTCATTTTGGGAACAACCGGGAAGTTTAAGAATAAGCACTCGCCTGATTCAATCATAGCACTAAGACTAGAATCCATATGGAAATTATCCGAACGCTGTCCTTTATAGTGGTCAAAAACAGAAGTTAACCTACTGATGGTGTTTAAGAGGATGAGGCGACCAGGCGGATACCTATGCACTTTTCGAATGAAATGGGCACTGGATTCCCACCCCACGTTTGAGAGAGCATTATCCCCCCACTCAACAGACCGTTGAGGCGTCACCACTCTGTAATGATAACTGATTCTCTATAATTACTAGAGCAATACCAATATTAGGACACACTTTATATATTCTTCTGCCCCTATGAGAATCCACCCCCCCCCCTTGTTTTCTTGTTGTCTTTCCTCCTTTGGTTCCAACAAACTGATTTATAATGTGCCCTATGAGGTGTTTCTGTTTAGGTCCTGTTCAACTGTAAGCACTGTAAGTAAATAAACTTTTTGAATACAAAATAGATCATGACTGCTGTGATATTTTCCTATTGATAATGGAAATGGAACACAACCTCTCGAACACAGACATGACTGGACCATAAGGATTCAGGACCCCCACTTGATCTTTGCACTTTGGGCTAAAAATGTAATTATGTATAAAGGCTAATTCACACTATTGTTTAAATATCGGTTCCTTATAAAACAAAAGGTAATTACAAGGGTTAATGGATCAGTTTAAAAATCACATTGACATCAATATGTCATGCGTTATTCAATCAGGCAGGTTCGTTCCAATGCAGAAAAATACTGCAGCCACCATAAATTTTTCCCCATCCAAAAAAATGCATGGATAAGGATACCTCGCTAAACAACACGGATACAGAAAAACCTAGATGTTGTCAATGTTTTTTTTTAATTCTACGTTAACTCTTAAACCTCTGTCTTCTTTTTTAAACAGAGGTTTGTTGTTTTTTTTTATTATAATTTTTTTTATTTTTAAAAAATCAACAAAATAGTCGATATAACCTTCATAAACAATGTCATATTAGCAATTTCCAATTCATCAAAACATTTATCATTGTACCATTTACACACTCCCACCTACCCGGAGCGACTACACTAACCTAGACCCCAAGCGTGTATGCGTTACAGGATGGTATTTGGCAGGTTGGAGTTATGTAAACCATTAATCAAACTGTAGGGTGCTATTATATTTATTCGCCATTTTATTCTCTGGTTCGATTGAAGCCACAATCCCTTCATCCGGTCCTCTTTTTGCACCACTTACCAATCCTGCTTGGTTTCTCTGCTAAAATGTAGAGTTCCACTCTATCTGCACCAGACCTTCACCTAACTGCCGTGCTCTCTGCATATTTCCAATGTGTCAGGAATTACCAATCTTGCCAAAGAGGCCTTTTAATATAGATGGAATGCAACTCAATGACGCCAGAACTACCGATTTTTCGAGCCCAAAATCAGACCTGTAGATGCGAAGGATACTACATTAAAATACTGACTTGAACTATCAAGTTACAAACTGTCCACATAGCCGATTGTTGTTATTTGGACTCTCCCAACCATTGTAAAGATCGGCGTCATCATGCTGCACCTTGGGCACTTTCATTCATTTGTTTTCCAACAGTATTTAAATCGTTTTTGGCGTTCATATGCACCTATGCCAACAAAAATCTGGGAGACAATATGGGACAGTTCTAATCGTAATTCTTGGGTCATACGCAGTGAGTCCTACCCCAATCTATCACACGTCTGTTACATCTTTCGGCCTCTTTTTAGAAAACATTCACATTGCCAGGGTGTTGATTTGTGTTTTTAATCAATATTTTTTAATAAATTCTAGGACTTAGGCCTTACTGTATCCTTTAAACAGAGGTTTGAACGGTAGTGTACACTTAGCCTACCATTGAAAAAATGGACACTTTTCTAACTTCTCCATTGCCTTACAATTTAAAAATATATAGCATCAGTATAGGCATCGTTCTTCCCTTCATTTTCTCCATCAAAAAATGAATGTCATAATGGATGGATGCTAACTGAACATAACAGATGAAATGTACATTGGAGTCATGGATAATTCTTTAAATGATTGTGTAAAACTCTGCTCTTACTTGCCTTGTAGCGAGGTAAGGCAGTGAGATTGTTAGATGTAGTGTGACCTGGGAAATATACCCCAAACCGTGTTTAGAACATAACTACAGACATTTTTTACCTCACACTACTAACTCCAAAACATTTGTGGTGATGATCACATACATACACAACATACAATATTTGGGTTTATTTTCGATAATATATGGGGTTGGGGGGTAATAATGAATAACAGAGCTAATTTAGTTTTAATATGGAAAGTAAGTGTCCCATTTACTTTATCCTAAGATTATGTTATTGATGCACTCCTCACGGAAAGGTGAAAGTTTAATCATATTGCAGCTCACCAGCCATACCAGGGTCCACACCTCCCGACCCACGTACTATGTCAACCTTCAATGTAAAATATCCCCAAAATTTGGGTGCAATATCAGACATACTTTAGGACTGTTTTATATATATATTATGGAGGTAGGGGGTTTAGATTCTCTTTTACTGTTTTCAAATTTTAAAGCATTTACTCCCTTGACACTATTGTGAACAGAGCTTTGAATGTTTGGAAGGCGTATAGTTTGTATTGCATAGTGTTGCAAGAGTAGGTTTGAAAAAGTCATATTTGGTGACCTACCTTTGTTTTAAGAAGTGCTTTAAAGCTTATGATACATAACACAAACAAGTCAAACCAAGGAACCCTTAACATCTCAAACTATTGAACCAACATCAGGAACGAGCGATGGTGCCACTTTTAATTCGTTATTCGAGGAACTCAACACAGAACTAATGGTGCATTAAAAATGTTTGGCCCAACTTCAATTGACCTTTTTTGTTCTCTACAAGAAATTCTCAGTTAGCCTGAAGATACACATTCACAAGGTATTAGCAGGTCAAAATATATAACTCCACAACTTTTCTGGGCTTGTAGTCTTTTGAATACGGATATACCTCCATTCGGTTACCTCTAACTGCGGTATGTCAAGCCTACAGCGAGTCGGTCAGAACGATGGGCCGTATTAAACTTGCAGTATTTCGCAAAATTGCAAATTACAGCTGTCACGACCAATCATGGGTCAACGCACCTAAAAACCCACACCAACTCCCATGTAAGTCTTGTATGACGGGTTCTGTAGTGGGGGGGACATGGTACCACGGGAGAACCACAAAATATAGGGTTTCGTACTGGGACCAGGGGTGGGTGGTGTTGCCATGTATGTGTTTGTTAAATACATTGGGACCTGGCTCGGGTCCTCTGTCTTATGTTCTTGTACTTAACCTACAATACAGAGTCGCTGCATAGTGCTCGGTCTCTCGGTGCCTTACTAAACTTCTGTCACAAAGCATTATGACTACAGGGTGACTTTTCGTTGCTAGTTCATTTCTCTTTTACCGTTCGCATGCCGCTTATTTAGTGTTTTAAAACGCGAGGCGCTAGAACGGTGTAACTGCTGGTAAAAACTGTCCATGTGCGTGAGTGGTAGCGATTATCCCAGTTCTGTCGGGTATCCAGTATTATATCTAGGAAGGGGCAAATTCTTACTCCTTCGGGCTCTATTCAGCTTCATTGCTTCCCTTACATTAAACCTAAACATATAGTATGCAATATGTACAGGGCAGTTCCTACCCCCCAGCGTGTGCATACAGGAATAGGTTCTGTAGGTTTGGTTCTTAAGTTAATTTGCGGAATTCGGACTGTAGATATTTTGAAAATTGTAACCTCCAATCAACAAATTACATTTACTGTCATAAGAATCAGCGACAAATAAACCAATAAAGCTTAACGCTGCAAGAAGCCTGTATAAATGTTATTCACACAGTAGCTAGTGCAAAAGTACAGTCAATCTACCAAAATCCAGAGTCCTTGTTGTACGGCGGGGTCTATTTGAGTGGTCGGGTGTTCTAACTCGGAGAAGAGAATGTAATCCTAAAGCCAGCTTATATCAGCTCTATCAACACCATACTGTGCCTCTCTCTTTTTAATTGGAGCGGGTACTGGCAGAATTAAGTCTCGCCCTTTAAATACATTTACACATGTCATTGCTGTGCAGATACATCCGATTCATAATGGCATCATCGGTGCGAGCAGTGTCGCATTATGCAGCATAAATGTACAAAAAATTTTAGTAGGCAAGAGGCTTCAAAGCAAGGCAATCATGGCCCATGGTCAACAGGTTCGGTGTGATGAGTATCACAGTTAGACTCAGATGCCACAGGAGTCAATATCTATCAATCGCCACACCCCACAGTTTGCCATGGTCACAGATAGGGATGGCCGAATTTGTTAAAATTCTTTCGTCCTGATTCCCAACTTTTTTTCGAAAAAATTTGTTTCGGTCCGACGTCGGACCGAAACAAATTTTTTCGAAAAATTGGGAATCAGGACGAAAGAATTTTAACAAATTCCCATCCTCTATCTGTGACCATTGGCAACTGTGGGGTGTGGCTGTAACTATTGACTCCTGTGAGCACTGAGTCATAATTGTACCACACCCGATGTTGACATGCCATGATGCGCTTTGAAGCCCTCCATAAATTTTTTGTACATTATGCTGATAATGCACACTGCTCGCACCAGATGATGCCATTATGATCGGATGTATTCACAGATACATGGTAAAATTTAAAGGGAGACTTTAATTCTGCCAGTTACCCGCCCAAAAAGAGAGAGGCACAGTATGGTGTTGAAGAGCTGATAAGCTGGTAGAGATACATCTCCTCCATTAGAACACCCGACCACTCATACGACCCGCGTACAACAGGACCTCTGATTTTGGTAATTACTGTACTTTTGCCTAGGCTACAATAACATTCTATAAGGTTCTTGCAGCATTAAGCTTTATTGTTAGTCCTGATTCTTATGACAAAAAATTTGTGTGGGGTTACAATTTTAAAATATTACAGTTCCGACTTCAAATTAACTTAAGAACAAACCTACAGAACCTATCCTGTATGTAACCTGGGGACTGCCTGTACATATATACATATATGTTTAGGGTTTATGAAGGGAAAATACTGAATAGAGCCCGAATAAGAATGCCCCTTCCTAGAATAAACTGGAACCCACAACTGGATAATCGCTACCACCACTCTACATGGACAGTTTTTTACCAGCGTTACACCGTTCTAGTGCCTGTTTTAAAAAAATGCGGCATGCGAACTGTAAAAAGAAGAATAGAAGAAAGTCCCCTGTAGTCAATGCTTTGGAAAAGTTTAGTAGGCACGAGAACCGAGCACTATGCAGCGACTCTGTATTGTGTGTTAAGTACAAGAACTAGAGAGAGGTCCATGTATTAACAAAAAACATGGGCACACCACCCACCCTGTCCCAGTACGAACCCAAGGGGTACCAGCTAAACCATACAAACTACAGGAGGTAGTGCGTTGACAGATTGTCGTGACAGCAATTGCAATTTTGGAAATACTGCAAGTTTAATCGCCCCATCCGTTCTGACACTCCTGTGCTTGAAACGCAGTTGAGAACCAATGAGGTATATCCGTATTCAAAAGATACAGCCCAAAAGTTTGGAGTTATATTTTACCTCTAATACCTTGTGAATGTGTATCTTCAGGCTAACTGAGAATTTTCTTAGAAAAAAATAATTGAATTGGAAACATTTTTAATCCATTGTTTGTTTGATTTCGAATAACGAATTAAAAGTTGACATGCCGTTCCATGTGGTTCAATAGTTTGGATGTTAAGTTCTTGGTTTACTTTGTTTATGTACATAAGCTCTTAAAGGCACTTCAAACTAAATGGTCACCAAATATTGCTTTTTCAATCTCTTGCAAACTTGCAACTACAACTATACGCCTTCCAAACATTCAAGGGTGCTAGCGACGGGCATTTGCTTCATTATGAAGCAAATGCCCGGTGAGTATGAAGAGGGCTCAGCCCGTGAGCCCATTTCATACTCCCCCATGTGCAGCAAGACGTAAGGGTATGGGATTTAGCATGGCATAACGTTCTACAACACCCTACAGGCTCTCTGTAGCCAGGAAATGCCTGTTTTTAACATGATTCGTTTTGATAAGATTCGGGTCGAATCGAATTTTTTCAAAAAATTTGGTGAATCAGGACAAAACGAATTTTAACAAATTCGCCCATCTCTATCTGTGACCATTGGCAACTGTGGGGTGTGCTGTAACTATTGACTCCTGTGAGCACTGAGTCAATATTGTACCACACCCCGATGTTGCACATGGCCATAATGCGCTTTGAAGCCCTCCATAAATTTTTACATTATGCTGATAATGCACACTGCTCACTCAGATGATGCCATTTATGATCGGTTATTTTCACAGATACATGGTAAAATTTAAAGGGAGACTTTAATTCTGCCAGTACCCGCCAAAAAAGAAGGCACAGTATGGTGTGAAGATGTATAAGCTGTGTGAGAGTACAGGCAGTCCCCTACTTAAGAACACCCGACTTACATACGACCCCTAGTTACAAACGGACCTCTGGATTTTGGTAATTTACTGTACTTTTGCCTTAGGCTACAATAAACATCTATAAAGGTTTCTGCAATTAAGCTTTATTGTTAATCCTGATTCTTATGACAAAAAAAAATTTGGCTGGGGTTACAATTTTAAAATATACAGTTCCAACTTACATACAAATTCAACTTAAGAACAAACCTACAGAACCTATCCTGTATGTAACCTGGGGACTGCCTGTACATATATACATATATGTTTAGGGTTTATGAAGGGAAAGACTCCTGAATAGAGCCCAAGAATGTGCCCCTTCCTAGATATAACTGGAACCCACAACTGGATAATCGCTAACACCTCTACATGGACAGTTTTTACCAGCGTTACACCGTTCTAGTGCCTTGTTTTAAAAATACTGCGGCATGCAGCACTGTAAAAAGAAATTAAAGAAAGTCCCCTGTAGTCACTGCTTTGGGAAAAATGTAGTAGGCACGAGAACCGAGCACTATGCAGCGACTCTGTATTGTGTGTTAAGTACAAGAACTAGAGAGAGGTCCTTGTATTAACAACAATACATGGGCACACCAGCACCACTGTTCCAGTATGAGTTACCAGTACAGAAACCCTCAACAACTACATGGGAGGTGTTGACTTGTCGACCAGCAAATTGCAATTTTTGGAAATAAAATGCAAGTTTTAAATCTGCCCCATTCCGTTTCTGCACATCACTGTGCTCTGAAACATCAGTTGAGAACCATATGAGGTATTACCGTATTCAAAAGAACAGCCCACAAAGTTTGGAGTTATATTTTACCTCTATAACCTTGTGAATGTGTCTTTCAGGCTAACTGAATTTTCTTAAAAAAAATTAATTGAATTGTAAACATTTTTAATCCATTGTTGTTTTGATTTCGAATAACGAATTAAAAAGTTGACATGCCTTCCCAATGTTGGTTTCAATAGTTTTGGATGTTAAGATTCTTGGTTTTACTTGTTTATAGTACATAGCCTCTAAAAGGCACTCCAAACTAAATTGGTCACCAAAATATTGCCTTTTTCAATCTCTTGCAAACTTGCAACTACAACTATACGCCTTCCAACATTCAAATTTTTTGGTAAGACTTTTTGTCAAAAAAGTTAAAATTTAAAACACAATAGAAAATTGTAATTTTTCCAAATTTTTCTAAATTGTTAAATTTTAAAACCCCAAAAAACCCTACCCATACTACTAACATAACTACAATGTATCAAACAAAGTATTCTCAAATCATTACCTACCTCAGTACCTACTAAATAGAACTTTAAATTGCTTAGTTATTGATAATATCAGATGTGGGGAGTACCTGAGCAGAGGGAAAGAGTACACCAGGGCACTTTGCTTAGGGACTCGACTAGGAGATCAATTTGACAGGCCCCACGAGCACTTAAACAGAACTCTGCCAATTCTGCTCCCAAGGACATTTAGGGGGGCACTTACTAAGGGCCCGATTCGCGTTTTTCCCAACGTGTTTCCCGAAATTTTCCGATTTGAGACCGATTTTCCCTGTATTGCCGGGCCGTTTTTGGCGCACGCGATCGATTGTGGAGCACCACGCCGGCATGCATGCGACGGAAATCGGGGGCGTGGCCTTCGAAAACCCAATGAATTTTGGAAATTTGCCGCATTTAAAAAAATAAAGTGTCGCAGAACACGCGATTACATGCACCCACGTATAGGATGGTGCATTCCGGCGGACCTCGGGAAACTTCAGCTCAGCAGCGACATCTGGTGGACGTCGGAGGAACTGCCTTAGTGAAACTGCCGGCAGACCCGAATCCATTGCAGAGAACGCGCCGCTGGATCCGAATGGAACCGGGTAAGTAAATCGCTCCTATATGTTGTTTACAGGACTATAGCTTAAAGAAGCATATTATGTTTCCGGCCAGAAAACAGAGGGAACATGTTTTCAGGTTCAACGTAAAAGGTTCTCTCATGCTAACCCTTCTTTTTTTGATCGGGAAGGCTAGTAGGGAAGCATGATATTTTACGAGGCTCGTTTAGACAATAACGGCTTGTTTTTCTTTCACTCGATGCATCTCCCCTTAGCCTACTTGGCCTCTAAGAAAGCTGGTGTAGCAATACTGATATTGAATTCATGCCCTCTACAGGTTTCCCCAATTGTCACTAACTTATCTCACAGAATGGCATCCAATCCATTCTATCTTAATTTTTTCTGAGTCAAGGGATAGGCTGCTACTCAAGGGAAACCATGTGGGCTGCTCACAAAGCAGTTCGTAGGTTAATTAGACAACAGTTCACTCTATGACCTATGCTGAGTATGCAACCCCAGAGACAGAGGGGTCATTTACTAAGGGCCCCGAATCGCATTTTACTTCGGGTTACCCAATTTTACCGTTTTGCGCAGATTTTCCCTCAATTGCAACACCAGGATTTTTGCGCACATGTTCGATTGTGTCGCATCAGCCCGCGCGATTCACGGGACGGAAATCGGCGTGGCCGTCTGAAAACCCGTCGGATTCGGAGAAAACTGTGTATTTAAAAAAAAAAAATTTTAACAACCCACTTACCTGCACCCGGCCTGGCTTGGTGAACTTCAGTGAACTCCAACGGAATTCACGCAGCAGCGACACACTATGGGCAGGGAGGAACTACCTTAGTGAATCGCCGGAAGACCCAATCCTCCACAGAATGCTGCTCCGCTGGATCGCGAATGGACCTGTAAGTAAATCTGTCCCGAGTGTATATTGTACCCAGACCCGTATTGATTATTTCTTTGGTGACATTAAAATCTTACGACTCCTATAAGATGCAGAGATGGGTTACATTTCCTTTCAGACCATGCCACTTTGACCCTTCGCCTCAAGATGAATACTCTACACACGCAGCTGCCATTGGAGATTGAATGAGGCTCTGTTGAAAGTCCAGAAAGTGTGATGAGGAACAGTCATTGTCCCTGGTGAAACGGCCTTTTCCATACGTTCGTGTGATGCAGCCTTACCAAGATGGCATGATGGACTCATGGGGGACATGTATCATAGTTTTTTTTTTTCTGTGGTGTATATTTAAACATTTGGAATTCTTTTTTGCGCCTTATGTATGAACATGCTTTTTTCTTATGAACATGTTCAGTCTGCCATCCGGGCAGGTGTCAAGTTTTGTCTTATTTTTGACTTTTTGTTGCAAATGTCTCAAATCCACATGGACACAGCCATGTAAGGAGTTATATGCAGGAGTGGAAACACTGTAAATATGGATTTGAGGCTGTGTCCCTGCATTTTAAAGCACTCTATCACAGCACCCCAAGGAGATGACGACATATGAGGCTGCGGTCACACGTGGTTGCATTTTTTGGCGTTTTCATTGTGTTTTTTGAAAGACATTACATTACAACTAGCTGAGGAGAGGGGATTTGCTTAATTACAATTGGTGTTAACATTTGCGTTTACAAAACTAACATGTTAAACACATGTGTTAATGTGGGTTTAACATGTTGTTAACATCACTTTTACAAATAATTTTGTAATGTAAATGTAACAGTAATGTAATTAGGCAAATCACCTCTCTCAGCTAATTGTAATGTAATCACAATGCAACCAACCACCACCCTGTGACCCTTAGAAGTAACCATCATATAAAAAAAAATGTCAATGCAATATTTAATATTTTTAAAAAACACGGGTTTGTGCAAAATTTTAACATTTAAACATTGAAATGTTTCCAATTACTATTTAAACAGTGTCCATGAAAAAAAGTTGCATGGAACATCTGCAAATAAGATACACAAGGCACAAGGTGCATGAAAGTCGCAAAAACAACAAAAATTAGACAATTTAACTAGCAAATAAGATACATGTCCCCCATTGTGCTTGTTATCTGCATCATTCCACACATTTCAAGAACCCACTCAGTAGACCCAGTGGCAGAAATAGGCAGCAACGGGGTGCTCCATTTGTTGCTGCACATTAATTCAGAGTTGTGATATACCACTCACTGGCCACTTATTTAGGCACCTGTCCAACTGCTCTTTAACACTTAATTGCTAATCAGCCAATCACATGGGCCAACCAGTGCATTTAGCATGTAGACAAGGTCAAGACAATCGCCTCTTCAAACCGAGCATCAGTATGGGGAAGAAAGGTGATTTGAGTGCCTTTGAACGTGGCATGGTTGTTGGTGCAGAAGGGCTGTCGAGTATTTCAGAAACTGCTGATCTACTGGGATTTTCACGCACACACCATCTCTAGGGTTTACAGAGAATGGTCCAAAAAAAAACAATCCAGTAAGCGCAACAGTTACAACCAAGGTGGCAGAAGAGCATCTCTGAACGCACAGTACGTCGCACTTTGAGGCAGATGGGCTAAGCAGCAAAGACCACACCGGTGTGCCACTCCTTTCAGCTAAGAACAGGAAACTGAGGCTACAATTTGCACAAGCTCATCGAAATGGACAGTAGAAGATTGGAAAAACGTTGCCTGGTCTGATGAGTCTTGATTTCTGCTCAACATTCGGATGGTAGGGTCAGAATTTTGCGTCAACAACATGAAAGCATGGATCCCATCCTGCCTTGTATAAACGGTTCAGGCTGGTGGTGGTGGTGTCATGTGTGTGGGAATTTTCCTTGGCACTCTTTGGGCCCTTGGTACCAATTGAGCATCGTTGCAACGCCACAGCCTACCTGATATTGTTTGCTGACCATGTCCATCCCTTTATGACCACAATGTCCCAACATCTGATGGCTACTTTCAGCAGATATGCGCCCATGTCATAAAGCTGGAATCATCTCAGACTGGTTTCTTGAACATGACAATGAGTTCACTGTACTCAAATCCTCCACAGTCACCAGATCTCAATCCATAGAGCATCTTTGGGTGTGGTGGAACGGAGAATTCGCATCATGGATTGCAGCCGACAAATCTGCGGCAACGTGTATGCCATCATGTCAATATGGACCAAAATCTCTGAGGAATGCTTCCACACCTTGTTGAATCTATGCCACGAAGAATTGAGGCAGTTCTGAAGGCAAAAGGGGGTCCAACCCGTTACTAGCATGTTGTACCTAAAAGTGGCCAGTGAGTGTAGGTATATAGCCTAATCAATAAGGGGCATGAAAATATGACTTTATAAGGGTGGCTGCATATAAATAAATATATGATGGTTGCTGCATTTTAATTTAAAGCATGAGGGACTGCTGTGTGTAAATTATTAATGATGGTTGCTATGTTTTTAAAGTTATTCGGGGTGTGCATAATAAATTAAGAAGGAAAGAGTGTATCATAATAAGTTGTTAAGAAATTCAGAGTGCTATATATCATCAATAATTGACAATGCTATATTTATTATAAAAATTCATGAAAACTATATATGATTTTACAAAGGGCATGTAGAAGTATTTATTTATTTAGGAAGTATGTATAATACAATTGATATTAATATTATAATTACAGTATAGTGTATATTATAATTTTGAGGGGTCACAGTGTGGTTACTTGAGGTGTGAAGAGTATATATTATTTTGGAGCGCATGGGAACATAGTGGAAAATATACTATGTTTTTAGTTCAACAGTGTGGGCTGCATTATCTGTATTTAAAACTCAAGTTTTTAAACTATAAATAATACATATAGTATATAGTAATAGTTATAGCTGGCACTGATTTGTATTGGGCCCAGTGGTCTCAAATTACGCCATTGCTTCTTTATAGTATTGTAACCACGAAACTGCTGAGACAGTAGGCACAATTGTTAAAAATGTGAAAGACTAACCTGTATTTGTATTTATAACTTCTGATAAGCTCAACAGTAAAAAGATTAAAAGAATGCAAATCCCGTCATTTTGGCAGCTGACAATGTGGTCTTTTAACCAACAATGGCAGCCCACTCAAAATATTCTACTTTTCAATTTGTCATATGGTTACCATAAATATTAAATTATTGTTTTGCCATAAAATAACTAAGCACAATCTATTGAATGTGCTTGTATTAATAAAGCGAACCTCTAATTATTCTACAGTGTATTAAATAAAGTCATAATTTTCTACCATTATGGTAATCATGCAGGTACATGGAACATTTTTATAAAATGATATTGAATAAGACTTCAAACTAATATTCTTTCAGCACCAACTCCTAATGGGTTATCTTTGTAGCCACAGAAGCCCTGTAAGTATGTCCACCCTGGGTATTTCATTTGGATATTGTGGTATCAAAGTATAATTCTAATTATATTTAAAAGAACATTTTAAACAGTAGACAAAGAATACAAATCATTTAAAATGTGCTAATAAGCAAACAAAACTTGATACCTGCCCAAGAGCAAAAACGGACACATTATTTAGTAGACTTGTAGTCACGTCAGAATTACCCTGAAATATATTTAACTAAAGAGGAAGTCGGCTTTATTTCAGAAGTATATGATGCACATAAACTTTTGGCAAAGTATAAACACGTGTAATGCTTGGAATGTAATAAAGCTTATCCGGTATGGAGAAATGAGTAGATATTAACTAAATTAGAACGCCTGATTTCTAATGGAAAAACCATACACCATTCATGGACCTATTTTCACACAGCCTTGGTATAATGAAATAACACTTCCAGCTCAGCAGAAGCATCCAGGAAAGGAATAAGAAGAATTCTCCTGTTTAATCACATTAATGCCATATATTTGGTGTGACTTTAATAAAGTAAATACAATGTGCAAGCTCCTATTATGTGTCTAAGGAAAATGCTTCAGAATAAAGTCTTGTAAGAAGAGTTGCCTAGAGCATGATTGGTTTACAGTTACACATCTAACACTAGACTCATTCCCATAGTTTCTGCGGTGATTAATACGATTACAGTGTTTAATTTCGCTCAGAGGTACCACTTATATTGGGTGACAAATAAAAAACCATCAGAATCTTTGATTGCTACCTGTTCAGCTACAGCTCTTCACTGAAATGAGGAAAATGTGTATTTAATATATTCTTTGGCACACACGACATCCAAATGAAATAAAATGGTCTTGAAAAGATTTAGCTTAAGGGTTTTTAACACATTCCTGCCAGTTGTCACACAATACATTTATTACTTTTGTTGTATCTTTGTATTATTCCTTTTTGTACTAAAGGGAATGTGAAAATGAACAAATACCTCCAACATAGGGGGAAATTTATCACTACCTTTCTTCTACATGTAAAACAAAAAATTTGTAGATTGTTGTGGCACTGTCTTTTTTGGAAACTTTTTTGTGACTTTTCCACATTTGCACACACAACCGTGGTGCCTGTTTTTCAAATAATTGAACAACTCCAGCTAAAGTTAGATGTAATTGCCAAATTGGACTTTTTAAAAAGTCCCAAATATTAGACAGCATTGACCTGCCTAACTTCACCACCTTGAAAAAAATTTCTGGTTAAACAAAATTGAAAAGTTAATTTTAGACAGCAATGTAAAAATGCATTAAACAACTTTTTGGATTAAAATGCTTTATATAGACACATCAAAGTTTAGCACATTTTGCCCCATTCCTCTTTTAAGAAGTATTCATGTCATGTGACCAGGTTGATGTCTCTAAGTCCTCTTAGCTCTGCAACGTCTCCCCATGTATGTATCTGATCACGTGAAATTACAAGCATGCCTCCATGGAAGCATTGGAGGTGTTTAGAATCCTGAGGCATGCTGTGATTTCATGTGATTAGATACATACATGGGGTAGGCTTGCAGATGTACAGGAATGGTGAGTTGCATATAGGTTTACAAACTGATTTTATTTACATTGCAGCCATGGAAAGAACCATTTAGGATAAAGGCATGCTTTAATAATATGTTTTTAATGAAGTATTTTTTCGGGTGGGTTCATTTCAATGGCAGGTTCTCTTTAAGGCGATTAGGCTAGCTTGGTAGGTTTGCGGCATTTCATTCTCGTTTTTGATTTCTTTGCTTGCATGTATGTTTCCATCTGTTAAGGTGAATTCTCAACATGTTGGGTCCTGGCATTTGCTCCCACTAGTATAATGCAAATTCCGAGGGAAACTGATGTCATGACAGATCCCAAGTTTTTATGAGACGCTCTATTATAGGCTGCACAGGTGATGCACATGATGCAATGCTGATCCTATGCAGAAGTTCAATTAAAAACAACACTACCTATGGCATTAATTGCTCTGGCTCTAATTTGGGCTGCAGGATGAGTGGCTACGAAGGTCATCAGTGAATGGACAATATGTATACTTTATTATTTAATTTTACTATAGAGTTAATATAGAACCCTAAAATGTTATCAATGTGTGTAATATAAGTCATTGCCTAGTGATGTTGTGTTAAAAAGAGGTTAGTATATTGAGCTGAACTTTTTATAATTTTCACTGCAACATCACGTGCCGAAGTTTAACTATAAGTTCAAAATCCCTTGAACTCAGTGTAAATTTTATGTCATCCATTATGGTCAGTTTGGCAGGTATCCGTCTATCCTAGCGTTTTTTTTCAAATGGAGGAACAGTACTGCAGTATTCATCAAAATATCATATTTGAAGTATTTGTCAAATATAATGTACAACATAATTGTAAAGTGTAGAATTTTTTGTTTTGACCCCTTTTTGTTGCAGTATTATACAACTTCTTTCTCTAGCCCTGTATATGGATCTCTAATAAAACACAAACTCTTTTCTGGATGTGAAATGCTCCCATTTGGCAGTAGCTGTACACACTGACAGTAAATAAATATTTCCCAAACCTTTCTTGTGTGCAGACTGAATCATGGCGGTGTGTTTTATTGCTTCATAGGGTTTAATGATCGGTTTTTACTGAAATTGCATGGTCCAACAAAGTTGTGCCATTTACAAATACCAACCTATTTTATTAGCTTTAGGCATTAGACTCTTTATGTATATGCGAATCTGTAGCAAGAGATGAATATGAAACTATCTATTTCCTGTAGTTTATACATATGACATTATTTCCCAATATACTGTATAAAAATTTCCATTGTAACATGTTAACAAGTTAACTGGATTCATCATTGGTAAGCGAAAATGGAGAAACTGTGGAACTACAACTTCTCATTTTCCCTTCACATTATGATCCCATTAAATGTGTTGTTGTAGGACACAACACACCCCTTATGGGTGGCAACAGTTCTCGAGGTAAGAACCTAAAAAAATCTTATGATATGTGATAGTAATATAAATATCAATAGTAAGGTGTTTTGTATGTCCCGTTATATGCCCATCAATTGAATCTGATTAAGGCTACGTATAACGTCCCCCCATAGGCCGCAATGGGTCCGTGCTGTGCTGTACGGGAGCGGTACGGTTACGCACATGTGCGGCACCATACCGATCCGTAGCCGTGAAAGATAGGACATGTCATGCCATATTCCTGTGGAGCGCTCACCTCCTCCTCCTCTCCCCAGTGCCGACATGTGCCCGCCGTGCTATGGTTGGTGGTGCACGTGTGTCTGAATGCAACCTCATAAAGAATTCTGGTATGGTTGATTGAATACTGTATTCTAGTGATTTTCACTGAATGCAACCTTATAAGGTGCTTGGAGTTTGCCTGAGTTGTACCCACGTAAGGATAATTGACAGACAAGCTATCATCAACAATGTTATGATTCCCTTAAATCTACAGATTATTAAATGTGAAAATACTTCAATAATCTGAAATACATTGGACAGATATTAATCATATCTAAAATAAGACAGTATAAACATAGTCAAAACAGTTCCCAACTTCATAGGGCGTAATAACTCGCTCCTTTTAGATAAGGCTTAATGTAAACTAAAAACAGAGTTCAATGTACAAACACACACAAAACAAAGGAGATTATCACGCATCTGGTATGGAGAACTTAGTTTCTTTGCAACCTCCACCACAGGCCTTCGCTACAGGTACAGAGGATTCGGAATAAAAAAACATCCAGCTTCAAGGGGACTCCATTAGTTTATTAGGCATACAATCCAACTAGAGAGTAAATGGAGAAATGACTGGACTGGAGGCTACACATTCAGTAGAACCGTATTCTGGCAACGCGGAAGACTACATTTGACTTCAATGTATGGTGATGCTTCGTTAAGAGGTTGTCCGAGGTAAATGAAAAATACATTTGCGACTTGGGGCTGCTTAAAAAATAAAGTTGCACTAACCTCCATGTTCCCTCCCAGGTCCCACCATCTCTGTCGGGCCATGTCTCTGTTTGTTACATGCCATAGAGCTGCACTGTAAACATTTCTTCGGAACGGCTGAGGTGGACGCCACGCGCCCACCATCTCCATTTTCCCAGACACTTATAAATGCTGAGCTATGAGGTCAGGTGGGCGACAACCCATTTACACCAACAATTAGATAGCAAACATAGATCAGCATGAGTCCCATTCACTGATCGCCAATATGTACCGCCAAATCCCAATAGCTGTTTTCAGGGCTGTAATGCCTAGCGACAGGTGCCCATATTTGGTGGGATGCCCTGTTGTTGCCTCCCCCACGGGAACAATGTCAAATCCCTTATCCAACCTTACTGAAACATACCCAGAACACCAGTGGGTACTCATTTTGGAGACAAACCGGAAGGTGTAAGAATAATGACATCTCGCTGATTAATCCATAGCACAACGACTAGAATCCATATAGCAGCAAAATGGAAATTATCCGAAGTGTGCTTATCGTGGCAAAAAAACAGAGTTAACTACTGATGGGTTTAAGAGGATAGAGGCGACCAGGACGGATACCTGATGCAACTTTTCTAATGAATATGAGCACTGGATTACCTCACATTGATCCCCACTGTTGAGAGAGCATTATTCCCCCTCAACAGACCGCTGAGCTCGTTCACCACTGTAAGTTACTGTGATCTCTATAATTACTAGAGCAATACCCAATATTAGGACCATTTTAGAGTATTTTTTTGCCCCCTATGGAATCAACACCCAACACCCACCCCTTGTTTTCTCTGTCGTTCCTTTCCTTTTGATCCAACAAAAGCTGTATTATAATGTGCCCCTATGAGGCTTCTGTTAGCCTGTTCAACTTAAGCACGATAAGTAATAACCACTTTTTTGAACTGTAAAAAGATCATTGACTGCTGTGAGATTTTCCACTATTTGAAATGGAAATGGGAACCTAACCTGCCGAACACAGACCATAAGCTGCATAAAAGGGATGCAAGGGAACAGCCCAGTGACTTTTGCCACTTCGGCACAAAATGTAATTAGTAATAAAGCTAAGTTCACACACTGTTTAATAGCTCGGTTCCTTATAACAAAAAAGCTTAAGTTACGAGGGTTACGGCATCAGTTCTAAAAATACCATTGCATCAATTATGTCATGCTATATCAATCAGGCAGAATCGTATCATCGATGGCAGAAAAAGTACTGCAGCCACCAATAATTTTTCCCTCAAAAAATGTGGTAACGGATACCGCTAACGAAACATCAACAGACAAGACAAACACTTCTAGATGTTTTCAAAGGTTTTTTTTTACTTTCTATGTTACCTCATTTAAACCTCGTTTCTTTATTTTTTTAAAAAGAGGCTTGTTTGTTTTGATTAAAAACATTTTTTTTTTAACCAAATCAATACAAAATCATCAAACAATGTCATTACAAAGCCTGTTCCATTAGTCAAAAACAGTTTACATTTACCAAGCTAACCTACAGGAATGAGCAGCCTTTTGTAAGTTAAGCAGCCCGATTTTGGATTTGAACCGACGTACGCTTTATATGGTATTAACTTTTAACCTGTACGTACCATAAACCGATTTGAGATTGTTTTTTTCCCACATGTTGTATCCTTATTTTAGGGTAAAATTTTGGCTGAACGTTTTGGTTTACTACAAAAAAAAAGCAAATATGATAAATTTTTTGAAAATTTGCCCATTTTCCTGAATCAAAATCATGTGCTTTTCCAGGAGATAGATTTACACTCACAAGTAGTTCCTGAATAACATTTCCCATGTTGTTCTACTTTACATTTTCATAATTTCTGCAATTTGTATAATTTATTTATGTCACGTCGGCTATAAACAAAGCAATATCGCTTTATCCGGATTTTCCAGAATGACTATTTGGGGATAAATACGTTTTGATATGAAATTTTACATATTTAGCAATCAAAAACCCCAATATAACCACCCATTTGTCAAATCTGGCACACACCCCTCAATCATCAGAAACAGCTTTTATTCCGAAGATTGGTTAACCCCTTGAGAGATCTCATATAATTGAATCAAAATGGAGGTAAATTTAGAATGGGTCAAATTGTTTCCCTTATACGTTTAATTTAGCACTAACATTTTACACATTCCAAAGATAAAAAGAGAAAACCCACCTACACTTTGTTCTACAATTTGCTTCCTGATACAAAATACCCCCCACATGTGGCCATTACTTGGTGCTGTTATGGGGCCCCGGCGGGTCGCAGAAGGGAAGGAGCAACACCCTGCAGCTGCCAGATTTTATTTCCCCTCATTGGCCCCTTTTGAAGGCTAATAAAAAGTTTTCGCTTTTTCGTTATTTGGGCCATGTGATGCCATTTTTTTGGCGCGATGAGATGCTTTTTCCAATGGTTACCATTTGGGGTTAGTATCACCTATTGGTTGAAATGTAGGACCTTTTTTTGAGGGCAGGAGTAGAAAAGCATCAATTCTGTACCTTGATTTTTTACTTCTTTTTTTTTTGGTGTTTCACCGTATAGAACTAATATCATTTATCTTTATTCTATGGGTTGATACGATTACGGGGATACCAGACATTATAATTTTCTTACGTTTTACTAAAGTTGTCAAACAAAACCCTAAACATTGTGGGGAAAAACTATCATTTAATTCTTGCCGTCTTCCAATTTGCATACATTGGTACTTTGTTGGCTAGCGGAGCTGGTTGAATGGCTTATTTTTTGCGGGACATGTTTGTACTTTGCACCATATCAGGTCGGAGTACACATGGGTTTTTGATCAATTTTATAGCCTTTTTGGTGGGATTTAATAGCTAAAAATCATAATTTTTTTGGAAGGTTTTAGCTTTTTTTTTTACGGCGTTTTCGTGGGGGTTCAATAAGATTACTTGTATTCTACGGGTGTGTTTACGGACGGCGTGATACCATATATGTTGGGGTTTTTGTTATGAATTTAGACTTTTTTGTGGTTATATGTCTCCTTTATATGTTTGGGGCTATGGGGCATTTTTATTGATTTATTACTTTATTTTTTTATTGTAATAACATTTTTTTTTTACTTTTTCAACTTTTTCACCTGGGAAATGACAAGCAATCATCTGATTGCTTGTTCATGATATACTTCTGCATTAATCATTATTGCAGATTATTATCAGTGTCCATCCTAGCACTTGCATAGGCTGGCACTATGCCAGTAAGAGACGTCACAGACGCCATCTTACTGCATGCCTGCAGGTACTCTTGGGTCCAGAATCGACCCGCAAGTTACTATAGGCCCACGACGGCGCCCCCCGAAAACGGTTCGGGGGGCCGATCGTGGGAAAGACAAACGCCCCAGAGACATTTAGATGGCCGCTGTCGTGCTGACCGCGGCATTTAACGGGTTACACACCGCCGATCGAGCGACTCCGATCGCGGGTGTTACACGGTGCCGGCTATTAGTTACAGCCGGCACCCCGTGTTTCCCCATGCCCGGTTTCGGCCTGATCCAGAGGCCGAGCCTGCTAGCGCCTTGGCGGATATATCCGCCCCTGAGCTCTAAGTCACTCGCTCTCCGTGGCGGATATAACCGCCACGGAGCGTGAAGGGTTAACCCCCTCCCTCCCACCCCTTGTGGCTACAACTAACCTAGACCCAAGAAGGTATAGTTTATTCGGATGGTAATTTGACAAGGTTGGAGTTATGTAAACCATTAGATCAATAGTAGGTACTAGATTATTATTATTCTCTGGGTCGAATTAAGCCACAAATCCCCTCATCCTGTCCTCTTTTTGCAACACTTTCACACTCCCTCTTGTTTCTCTTGGCATAAAAGAGAGTGTCCCTCTATCGGCCCAGACCTTCACCCTGGGTGCCTCGGCTGCATCTTTCCAATGGTTCAGGATTACCAATCTTTGCCAAAAGAAGAGGCCTTTTTACTATAGATGGATGCTACTCATGCGCCAGAATAACCGATTTTCGAGACCAAAATGCAACCCTGGTAGATTCCAAGGAATACTACATTTAAATACTACTTGCAAACTAATCAGTACACCTTCCAATAGCGATGTAGCGTTGACATCCTTCCACAAATATGTAAATAAAGAGCGGCGTCTATCAGGCCTCACTTGGGCACTTTCCTTCATTTTGCTTTCCAAAAATAATTTTAAAAAATAAAATCGTTTTGGCGTATATGCACCCCTATGCCACAACAAAAATCTGGGAGACAAATATGTGACCTTTTCTTAATCGTATTCTTGGTCATGACCGCATTTGAGTCCACCCACTCCCTCTATCTACCGTTCTTTTCCTACATTCTTCAACATTCAATAACATTCATTGCAATGGTGTTGGTTTTTGTTTTTAATCAATACTTTATAAATTCTAGACATTAGCCTTTACTTATTTGAAACAGAGGTTTGAACGTAGTGTAACTTAGTCCTTACCAATGTAAAAAGAGACCACTTTTTTTTCTAACTCAACTACTAACTCCACCTTTAACTCCATTGGCCTTCAATTAAACCCTTATATCCTCATATGCATGCGTTTCCCTGCATTTTTTCTCATCAAAAAATGAATGCATAATGGTTGACCTGTGTTTAACTGAACATAACATATGAAATTTACATTGGAGTCAATTTGTATTTTTAACAATTAACATGATTGGGTTAAACCTCTGCTCTTTTACTTTTCTTTAGCGGAGGTAGGCAGTGATATTTAGATGGTAATGTGACCTGGGCCATAATACCCCAAATGTGTCAGACACTTACAGACATTTATTACCACCTCACATACTCACTGCTCGCCCCCCCAGTTTTTTTTCCTTCTGCAAATACATACAAAACAATACAATTATTGTGGTTTATTGTAATAATGACTAAGAGCTAATTTATTTTTAATAGAAGTAAGTTGTCCTTACTTTTATATCCTAAGATTATGTTCTTGTATGCACCTCCTGAAAGGTGAGAAAGGTATATTCATATTTGCAGCTCAACCAGCATACCAGGGCACACTTCCCAACGGCCCACTTACTACTTAGTACACTTGCCACTGTGCAAATAGCCCCTCACCATTTTTGGTCCCTTCACAGTCATAGCTTACTTTTCCTCGTCTACTGCTTTATATTTCTTCATTGTACGCTTCGTCTTTCCGTACCTGGTTCTTTCCCTTTTACGCCCACTCCTCCCCTTCTGTTTCTTACAATTGACACGATTGACATGATCAAAAAACAGGTCTCATAAGTTATCCTGACAGGCGAAATAATTTTTAGATAACTAAACACAAGACATCAAGTTTCCATCCTATACAGTATGTACCATTGAGTGCATCTGATAACATCCACGTGCACTAGGAAAATCAAAAAAAAAGATACAGCTACAAAGTAATCCTACAGGTAAACATGCTCTTTATAGAAGGTCCTTTATCATGGACAACCTTGGGCCATTTGTTTAGCAAATGCTCACATGTGTCAGTGGTGTCCATGTCTCTTTAGCGCAGAAAGGACATGATCCCGGCCCCCCCCCCCCTGACGAATGTATGAAATTGACCACACATCTCTACTGCTGAAGCCCCTGGAAAATAACAAATTGGTGCACATTGCACTATGTAGGCCACAGCATCCCCAAAGATTCCTTGTATAAAGCAACTCTGACCTTTTCTAGGCGCATTGTTTTAACATACTTAGTACTATGAGATGATCTTACGAGGGCCTTGCTCATTTCACAGTTCCTTTTTTTTTAAAAGTAGCAGATAACTGTTTTCCTACGCCAAAAGAAAAATGAGTGTGTACAACCTTATCCATCCAATTATTCGGAACTTTACTTCAACCCTTGGCAATCTAGAGCAGAATCTAGTATGTGGTGGAGACGTGTATACATGCATTAGTTCAGTTCTTGCTAATCGTCCAGTCTGCTGCTATTGTATCTGTGCGATTCTTCTTGCGCAATCCTCCGCTGTTCTCTAAGGGGTTCTATACCCCTAAAAAGCAGTTGCTATTAGTGACAAAATCGAATAGGAAGAAACTGTTGACCTTTCATCATCTGCAGTAGCATTGGTGGACCAATCCCTGGTTGTTCTTAAGGGGGATCTGTACCCCCAATTAGCATTCTATTTAGTGACAAAATGAATAGGAAGAAATACTGTTTCGACATCATGCATCTGGCATAGTCCATCTAGACAACGACATGTCCCCCCCTAGAAAACGAGCATGGTCCTCCCCTAGAAAATGAGCTTGTCCCCCCCTACAACACGAGCTTGTCCCCTCCCAGACAACGAGCATGCCCCCCCCCCTTGACATCGAGCTTGTCCCCCCCTAGCAAATAGGGGTCGACCCCATGCCGTTTTCCCCCCTCATTTTTTTGTAAAAAATGGGGGAAACACCTGGGACCCTTTTAAGGGGGACCCCATGCTTTTTGTTTGCCAAAAATTTGAGGAAAAAACAGCGTGGGGGCCCCTATTTTCAATTCACACCCAGATAACAAAAAAGCAGCAGTAGCTGCCATTTACTGAGCCGGGATAGCCCCTGTTAGGGGGCTATTCCAGCGCAACAATATCAGCCTGCAGCCGCCCCCTTACCTGACCATCATTAGAACGGTCAGCGTACTGGTTTGTTACCCGGCTCGTCCCGGCACCCTAGTGGCGGTGGGTACCGGGTAATGGTATGGGCGTTGGTGTGAATTTGCCAAAATTAAGGTCAACACTAAGGCCAGCCCTTCTAATGGAAGCACCCGTCACTAGCGGTCACCACTACTATGGCAAATATGAGATGTCGCAAAAAAATAAATCGCACCGTTTTTTAACAAATATAAATTTTTATATTACAAAAAATCGACACACACATCGTTGACCATTTATTTGTTTAAAGTCGTCATACGATAATCCTTTGGAATCCGAAGTTAGTCCGCAGCAGGCACGGTCCTGGAAGACACAATACTACCACACTTGTGTGTTACCACCGCTCAATTAAATGATCCCCAAAATGGTATTAATGTAAGTGTCATCTCATACCGAAAAATGACACCTTAAAGAGGACCTGTCACCCAGAATTCGGCACTAGATGTTACTAGTAATCAGCTCCTAGTGCTAACCAAAACGCAGCGGTGTTACAACACAGAAACCCTGATAACGCTAACTAACACTGCCGCCGCTGTACACTATAAACGCCGGAACCGCTTCAAAGTGGAGAATTCCTGAGGGGGCGGGATTGTGGGGTGGACTGCCGACTGTGAACCGCAGCTGTCACCGCACGGAACCATGGAACGAGCGGGGCGGTCAGGATAAGAGGCAGCGCCTCGGACCGCCCCCTCATGAATAAGTAGGACCCTTAGAGCGGTCTGGCTTTTCTATTCTACGGTACAGCGCAGTTAATGTTATCGAGGTTTCCGGTAACGCTATCAGTTAAACACCACTGTTTCCTGTCTAGCACTAGGCTGCTTACTTTAGTAACATCTCCGGGCGCGTTCCCAATGTTGGGTTGGCCTGGTTATCATTGCGTTTGAATGAATTACAACAGCTGGAGGAGGAGATTTGCTAATTACATTACTGTTTACGCTTGTTACACATGCGTTGACATTGCGTTTTAGAGTGCGTTCTGTAACGAAAGGTTAACAGTAATGTAATTAGGCAAATCCCCTCTCCTCCCAAAATATGGCAATGAAGAATTTTTTTTTTACTTTTTTTATTTATTTCTTTACTATTTTTCAGACTACTAGTACTTTAACCCTAAGTTGTCTGATTGTCTTACCCATATACTACCATACTACAAGGGATTTGCATACCACACTATACAATGTGCAGATCGTACATTTATATATGCCTCGATCATGATAGCCTCGGATCTTTGTGTGATCCGAGGCTGTCATGACAACGGATCGCCGCTCCCGGAGCAAAGCTGCCGGCGGCGATCAAAGTTAACACCCGCGATCGTGTGCAAGCACCGATCCCGGTGTTAGCGACGGATTTGATTCATTATGAAGCAAATGCCGGTGAGTATGAAGAGGGCTCAGCCCGTGAGCCCTCTTCATACTCCCCCATGTGCAGCAGCCGTAGGGTACGTCTTATTGCGCTATGGGTTGCATGCATAACGTTCTACAACACCCTACAGGTTCTCTGCAGCCAGGAAATGCCTGTTTTTAACGTGATTCGTTTGATTCGATTCGACCGAAACAAATTTTTTCGAAAAATTTGTGAATCAGGACAAACGTTTTTACAAATTCGCCCATCTCTATCTGTGACCATTGGCAACTGTGGGGTGTGCTGTAACTATTGACTTCCGTGATAGCACTGAGTCAATATTGTACCACACCCCGATGTTGCACATGGCCATGATGCGCTTTGAAGCCCTCCATAAATTTTTTGTACATTTGCGGATAAGGCACACTGCTCACCCAGATGATGCCATTTATGATGCGTTATTTTCACATACATGGTAAAATTTAAAGGGAGACTTTAATTCTGCCAGTTACCCCCGCCAAAAAAGAAGGCACAGTATGGTGTGAAGATGTACTAGCTGTGTGAGAGTACAGGCAGTCCCCTACTTAAGAACACCACCCGAACTATCCATACGACCCCTAGTTACAAACGGACCTCTTGATTTTGGTAATTTACTGTACTTTTGCCTTGGCTACAATAAACATCTATAAAGGTTTCTGCAATTAAGCTTTATTTTATATCCTGATTCTTATGACAAAAAAATTTGGCTGGGGTTACAATTTTTAAAAAAATATACGTTCCGACTTACAAATTCACTTAAGAACAAACCTACAGAACTATCCTGTATGTAACCTGGGACTGCCTGTACATATATACATATATGTTTAGGGTTTATGAAGGGAAGACTCCCTGAATAGAGCCCAAGAAGTTGCCCCTTCCTAGATATACACTGGAACCCACACTGATAATCGCTACCCACCATCTACATGGACAGTTTTTACCAGCGTTACACAAACCGTTCTAGTGCCTTTTTAAAAAATACTGGCGGCATGCACACTGTAAAAAGAAATGAAAGAAAGTCCCCTGTAGTCACTGCTTTGGAAAAATTTAGTAGGCACGAGAACCGAGCACTACAGCGACTCTGTATGTGTGTAAGTACAAGAACTAGAGAGAGGTCCTTGTATTAACAACAATACATGGGCACAACACCACCCTGTCCCAGTACGAGGTACCAGTACAGAAACCCTCAACAACTACATGGAGGTGTTTACTTGTCGGACCAGCAAGTTGCAATTTTTGAAATAAAATGCAAGTTTTAAATCTGCCCCATTCCGTTCTGCACATCACTGTGCTCTGAAACAGCAGTTGAGAACCATATGAGGTATTACCGTATTCAAAAGATACAGCCCAAAAGTTTTGGAGTTATTTTTACCTCTATACCTTGTGAATGTGTCTTTCAGGCTAACTGAGAATTTTCTTAGAAAAAAATTAATTGAATTGTAAACATTTTTAATCCATTGTTGTTTGATTTCGAATAACGAATTAAAAAGTTGACATGCCTTCCCAATGTGGTTTCAATAGTTTGGATGTTAAGTTCTTGGTTTACTTTTTTATAGTACATAAGCCTCTAAAAGGCACTTCCAAACTAAATTGGTCACCAAAATATTGCCTTTTTCAACTCTTGCAAACTTGCAACTACAACTATACGCCTTCCAACATTCAAATTTTGTGGTAAGACTTTTTGTCAAAAAAGTATAAAATTTAAAAACTAGAAAATTGTAATTTTTTCCAAAATTTTTTCTAAATTGTTAAATTTTTACCCCAAAAAACCCTAACCCTACTACTAACATAAACTACAATGTATCAAAACAGTTATTCTCAAATCATTACCTACCTCAGTACCTACTAAAATAAACTTTAAATTGCTTATTAGTGTGAAATATCATGGATGTGGAGTACCTGAGGCAGAGGGAAAGAGTACACGCAGGCACTTTGCTTAGGGACTCGACTATGAGATCAATTGACAGGCCCCACAGAGCACTTAAACAGAACTCTGCCAATTCTGCTCCCAAGGACATTATGGGGGGTCACTTACTAAGGCCCGATTCGCTTTTTCCCAACGTGTTTCCCGAATATTTCCGATTTGACCATTTTCCCTGTATTGCCCGGGTTTTTGGCGCACGCGATCGATTGTGGAGCACCAGCGCCGGCATGCATGCGACGGAAATCGGGGGCGTGGCCTTCGAAAACCCAATGAATTTTGGAATATTTGCCGCATTTAAAAAAATAAAGTGTCCGCAGAACACGCGATTACATGCACCACGTATAGGATGGTGCTTCCGGCGGACCTCGGAAACTTCAGCTCAGCAGCGACATCTGGTGGACGTCGGAGGACTGCCTTAGTGAAACGCCGGCAGACCCGAATCCATTGCAGAGAACGCGCCGCTGGAATCGCGAATGGACACGGTAAGTAAATTGCTCCTATATGTTGTTTACAGGACTATGAGCTTAAAGACAATTATGTTTCCGGCCAGAAAACAGAGGGAACATGGTTTTCAGGTTCAACTGTAAAAGGTTCTCTCATGGTTAACCCTTCTTTTTTTGATCGGGAAGGCTAGTAGGGAAGGCATGATATATTTACAGGAGGCGCATTTAGACATTAACGGCTTGTTTTCTTTCACTCGATGCATCTTCCCCTTAGCCTACTTGGCCTCCTAAGAAAGCTGGTGTAGCAATACTGATATTGAATGCATGCCCGATCAGTTTCCCCATGGTCACTAACTTATCTCACAGAAGGGCAATCCAATCCATTCTATCTTAATTTTCTGAGTCATGGATAGGCTGATACTCAAGGGAACCATGTGGGCTGCTCACAAAGCAGGTTCTATGTTAATTAGACACAGTTCACTCTATGACCTATGCTGAGTATGCAACCCCAGAGACATGAGGGGTCATTTACTAAGGGCCCCGAATCGCATTTTTACGTCGGGTTACCCGAATTTTACGTTTTGCGCAGATTTTCCCTCAATTGCACAAGGATTTTTGCGCACAGATCATGTTCGTGATTGTGTCGCATCAGCGCCGCATGCACGGGACGGAAATCGGGCTTGGCCGACCGGAAAACCCGTCGGATTCGGAGAAAACTGTGTATTTAAAAAAAAAAAATTTTACACCCACTTACCTGCACCCGGCCTGGCTTGGTGAACTTCAGTGAACTCCAACGGAATTCAGCGCAGCAGCGACACCTAGTGGCATCGGAGGAAACTACCTTAGTGAATCGCCGGAAGACCCAAATCCTCCACAGAGAATGCTCCGCTGGATCGCGAATGGACCTGGTAAGTAAATCTGTCCCAGAGTGTATATGGTACCCAGACCCGTATTGATTATTTCTTTGGTGACATTAAAATCTTACGACTACTATAAGATGCAGAGATGGGTTACATTTCCTTGTCAGACCATGCCACTTTGACCCTTCGCCTCAAAGATGAATACTCATACACACGCAGCTGCCATTGGAGATTGAATGAGGCTCTGTTGAAAGTCCAGAAAGTGATGGAGGAACAGTCATTGTCCCTGGTGAAACGGCCATTTTCATACGTTCGTGTGAATGCAGCCTTACCAAGATGGCATGATGGACTCATTGGGGGACATGTATCATAGTTTTTTTTTTCTTTGGTGTATATTTAAGACATTTGGAAGTTCTTTTTTGCGCCTTATGTATGAACATGTCTTTTTTCTTATGAAGCATGTTCAAGTCTGCCTATCCGGGCAGGTGCAAGTTTTGTCTTATTTTTTAGACTTTTTGTTGCAAATGTCTCAAATCCACATGGACACAAGCCATGTAAGGAGGTTATATGCAGGAGTGGAAACTACTGTAAATATTGGATTTGAGGCTGTGTCCTGCATTTTTAAGCACTCTAGTCACACCCCAAGGAGATGACGACATATGAGGCTGCGGTCACACGTGGTTGCATTTTTGTTGCGTTTTCATTGTGTTTTGAAAGACATTACATTACAACTAGCTGAGGAGAGGGGATTTGCTTAATTACATTGGTGTTAACATTTGCGTTTACAAAACTAACATGTTAACACATGTGTTAATGTGGTGTTAACATGTGTGTTAACATCACGTTTACAAATAATTTTGTAAATGTAAATGTTAACAGTAATGTAATTAGGCAAATCACCTCTCCTCAGCTAATTGTAATGTAATTCACAATGCAACCAAAACACCACCTGTGACCCTTAGAAGTAACCAATACATATAAAAAAAAATGTCAATGCAAATATTTATGAATTTTTTAAAAAAACAGGGTTATGTGCAAAATTTTAAACATTTAAACATATGAAATGTTTCCAATTTACATGTTAAAACAGTGTCCATGAAAAAAAAGTTGCATGGAACATCTGCAAAATAAAGATACACAAGGCACAAGGTGCAATGAAAAGTCGCAAAAACAACAAAAATTAGACAATTTAACTAGCAGAAATAAAGATACATGTCCCCCATTGTGCTTGTTATCTGCATCATTCCACAATTTCAAGAACCCACTCAGTAGACCCAGTGGCAGAATAGGCAGCACAGGGGTGCTCCATTTGTTGCTGCACATTAATTCAAGAGTTGTGATATACACTCACTGGCCACTTTATTAGGTACACCTGTCCAACTGCTCTTTAACACTTAATTGCTAATCAGCCAATCACATGGCGGCAACTCAGTGCATTTAGGCATGTAGACAAGGTCAAGACAATCTCCTGCAGTTCAAACCGAGCATCAGTATGGGGAAGAAAGGTGATTTGAGTGCCTTTGAACGTGGCATGGTTGTTGGTGCCAGAAGGGCTGGTCTGAGTATTTCAGAAACTGCTGATCTACTGGGATTTTCACGCACAACCATCTTTAGGGTTTACAGAGAGTGGTCCGAAAAAGAAAAAACATCCAGTGAGCGGCAGTTCTGTGGGCAGAAATGCCTTGTTGATGCCAGAGGTCAGAGGAGAATGGGCAGACTGGTTCGAGCTGATAGAAAGGCAACAGTGACTCAAATCGCCACCCGTTACAACCAAAGTAGGCAGAAGAGCATCTCTGAACGCACAGTATGTCGAACTTTGAGGCAGATGGGCTACAGCAGCAGAAGAAAACACCGGATGCCACTCCTTTCAGCTAAGAACAGGAAACTGAGGCTACAATTTGCACAAGCTCATCGAAATTGGACAGTAGAAGATTGGAAAAACGTTGCCTGGTCTGATGAGTCTCGATTTCTGCTGCGACATTCGGATGGTAGGGTCGGATTTGGCGTCAACAACATGAAAGCATGGATCCATCCTGCCTTGTATCAACGGTTCAGGCTGGTGGTGGTGGTGTCATGGTGTGGGGAATATTTTCTTGGCACTCTTTGGGCCCCTTGGTACCAATTGAGCATCGTTGCAACGCCACAGCCTACCTGAGTATTGTTGCTGACCATGTCCATCCCTTTATGACCACAATGTACCCAACATCTGATGGCTACTTTCAGCAGGATAATGCGCCATGTCATAAAGCTGGAATCATCTCAGACTGGTTTCTTGAACATGACAATGAGTTCACTGTACTCAAATGGCCTCCACAGTCACCAGATCTCAATCCAATAGAGCATTTTTGGGATGTGGTGGAACAGGAGATTCACATCATGGATGTGCAGCCGACAAATCTGCGGCAACTGTGTGATGCCATCATGTCAATATGGACCAAAATCTCTGAGGAATGCTTCCAGCACCTTGTTGAATCTATGCCACGAAGAATTGAGGCAGTTCTGAAGGCAAAAGGGGGTCCAACCCGTTACCAGCATGGTGTACCTAATAAAGTGGCCAGTGAGTGTAGGTATATAGCCTAATTCAATAAGGGGCATAGAAAATAAATGACTTTATAAGGGTGGCTGCATATAAATAAATATATGATGGTTGCTGCATTTTAATTTAAGCATGAGGGACTGCTGTGTGTAAATTAATTAATGATAGTTGCTAGTGTTTTAAAGTTAATTCGGGGTGTGCAATATATAAATTAAGAAGGAAAGAGTGTATCATAATAAGTTGTTAAGTAATTCAGAGGTGCTGTATATCATACAATAAATTGACAATGCTATATTTATTATAAATAATTCATGAAAACTATATATGATTTTACAAAGGGCAATGTAGAAGTATTTATTTATTTAGGAAGTATGATATAATAAATTGATATTAATATTATAATTACAGTATAGTGTATATTATAATATTTTGAGGGGTCACAGTGTGGTTACTTGAGGTGTGAAGAGTATATATTATTTTGGAGCGCAGTGTGGAACATAGTGGAAAATATACAATGTTTTTAGTTCAACAGTGTGGGGCTGCATATCTGTATTTAAAAACTCAAGTTTTTAAACTATAAATAATACAGTATAGTATAGTATATAGTATAGTATATAGCTGGCACTGATTTGTATTGGGGCCCAGTGGTCTCAAATTACGCCATTGCTTCTTTATAATGTATTGTAACCACGAAACTGCTGAGACAGTAGGCACAATTGTTAGAAAAATGTGAAAGACTAACACTGTATTTGTATTTATAACTTCTGGATAAGCTACAACAGTAGAAAAGATTAAAAGAATGCAAATCCCGTCATTTTTGGCAGCTAGACAATTGGTCTTTTAACCAACAGATGGCAGCCCACTCAAAATATTCTACTTTTCAATTTGTCATATGGTTTACATAAAATATTAAATTATGTTTTGCCATAAAAAATACTAAGCACAATCTATTGAATGTGCTTGTATTAAATAAAGCGAACCTCTAAGTATTCTACAGTGTATTGAAATAAATGTCATAATTTTCCCACCATTATGGTAATCATGCAGGTACATGGAACATTTTATAAAATGATATTGAATAAGACTTCAAACTAATATTCTTTCAGCCACAACTCCTAATGGGTTATCTTGTAGCCACAAGAAGCCCTGTGAAGTATGTCCACACCTGGGGTATTTCAGTTTGGATATTGTGGTATCAAAGTATAATTCTAATTATATTTAAAAAAAACATTTTTAAAACAGTAGACAAAGAATACAAATCATTTAAAATGTGCTAATATAGCAAACACAACTTGATACCTGCCCAAGAGCAAAAACGGACACATTATTTAGTAGACTTGTACTGTCAGCGTCAAGAATTACCCTGAAATATATTTTAACATAAAGAGGAAGTCGGCTTTATTTCAGAAGTATATGATGCACATAACTTTTGGCAGAAGTATAACACTGTGTATGCTTGGAATGTAATAAAGCTTATCCGGTATGGAGAAAAATGAGTAGGATATTAACTAAATTAGAACTGCCTGATTTCTAATGGAAAAACCATACACCATTCATATTTGACCTATTTTCACAGCCTTGGTATAATGAAAATAACACTTCCAGTTCAGCAGAAGCATCCAGGAAAGGAATAAGAAGAAATTCTACTGTTTAATCACATTAATGTCATATATTTGTGTGACTTTAATAAAAGTAAAATACAATGTGCAAGCTCCTATTATGTGTCTAAGGAAAATGCCTTCAGAATAAAGTCTTGTAGAAGAAGGTGCCTAGAGCATGATTGGTTTACAGTTACACATCTAACACATAGACTCATTCCCATAGTTTCTGGCGTGATTTAATACGATTACAGTGTTTTAATTTCGCTCAGAGGTAACACTTATATTGGGTGACAAATAAAATAACCTAAATCAGAATCTTTGATTGCCTACCTGTTACAGCTAACAGCTCTTCACTGAAATGAGGAAAATGTGTATTTTAAATATATTTCTTTGGCACACACGAATCCAAATGAAATAAAATTGGTCTTGAAAAGATGTTAGCTCTTAAGGGTTTTTAACACATTCCTTGCCAGTTGTCACACCATACATTTATTACTTTTGTTGTATCTTTGTATTATTCCTTTTTGTACTTAAAGGGAATGTGAAAATGAACAAATAACCTCCAACATAGGGGGAAATTTATCACTACCTTTCTTCTACATGTAAAAACAAAAAATTTGTAGATTGTTGTGCACTGTCTTTTTTGGAAACTTTTTTGTGACTTTTCCACATTTGCAACACAACTCGTGGGTGCCTGTTTTTCAATAAATTGAACAACTCCAGCTAAAGTTAGATGCAATTGCCAAATTGGACTTTTTAAAAAGTCCCAAATATTAGACAGCATTGACCTGCCTAACTTCACCACCTTGAAAAAAATTTCTGGTTAAAACAAATTGAAAAAGTTAATTTTAGACAGCAATGTAAAAATGCATTAAACAACTTTTTGGATATAAAATGCTTTATATAGACACATCAAAAGTTTAGCACATTTTGCCCCATTCTTCTTTTAAGTATTCATGTCATGTGACCAGGGTGATGACATCTAAGGTCCTCTTAGCTCTGCAACGTCTTCCCCATGTATGTATCTGATCACGTGAAATTACAGCATGCCTCCATGGAGGCATTGGGAGGTTTAGAAGTCCATGGAGGCATGCTGTGATTGCATGTGATTAGATACATACATGGGGTAGGCTTGCAGATGTAACAGGACATGGTGAGTTGCATATAGGTTTACAAACTGATTTTATTTACATTGCAGCCATGGAAAAGAACCATTTAGGGATAAAGGCAATGCTTTTTAATAATAGTTTTTAATGAAGTATTTATTTCGGGTGGGTTCATTTCAATGGCAGGTTCTCTTTAAGGCGATTAGGCTAGCTTGGTAGGTTGCTGCATTTCATTCCTGTTTTTGATTTCTTGCTTGCATGTATGTATTCCATTCTGTTAAGGTGAATTCTCAAATGTTGGGTCCTGGCATTTGCTTCCCACTAGTATTGATGGCAAATTCCAGAGGGAAACTGATGTCATGACAGATCCCATAGTTTTTATGAGATTCGCTCTATTATAGGCTGCATCAGGTGATGCACTATGCAATGCTGATCCTATGCAGAAGTTCAATTTAAAAAAAACACTACCTATGGCATTAATTGCTCTGGCTATAATTTTGGCTGCAGGATGAGTGCTACAGAAGGTCATCAGGTGAATGGACAATATGTATACTTTATTCTCTTAATTTTACTATAGAGTTAATTATAGAACCCTAAAAATGTTATATAAATGTGTGTAATATAAGTCATTGCCTAGTGAATGTTGTGTTAAAAAGAAGGTTAGTATATTGAGCTGTAACTTTTTATAATTTTCACTGCAACATCACGGTGCCGAAGTTTAACGTATAAGTTCAAAATCCCATTGACATCAGTGTAAATTTTATATCATCCATTATGGTCAGTTTGGCAGGTATCCGTTATCCATGCTTTTTTTTCAAATGGAGGAAAAGTACTGCAGTATTCATCAAAATATCATATTTGTAATTATTTGTCAAATATAATGTACAGACATAATTGTCTCTAGTCCTGTAATATAGGATCTCTAATAAAAACAAAGCTCTTTTCTGGATGTGAAAATGCTCCCATTTGGCAGTAGCTGTACAAACTGACAGTAAATAAATATTTCACAACCTTTTCTTGTGTCAGACTGAATCATGGCGGTGTGTTTTATTGCTTCATAGGTTTAATGATCTGTTTTACTGAAATTTGCATGGGTCAACAAAGTTGTGCCATTTTACAAATATACACCTATTTTAATTACTTTAGGCATTAGACTCTTTATGTATATTGCTGAATCTGTAGCAAGATTGAATATGAAAATATCTATTTCCTGTAATGTTTATACATATGAAATTATTTCCCAATATTACTGTATAAAAATTTCCATTTAACTGTTAACAAGTTAACTGGATCATCATTGTGAAGCAAAAATGAGAAACTGTGGAAATACACTTCTCATTTTCCCTTCACAATGATGATCCAGTTAAATTGTTGTATAGGACACAACAACACCCCTTATGGTTGGCAACAGTCTTAGAGGTAAGAACCTAAAAAATCTTATGATATTGTGATAGTAAATATAAATATCAATAGTAAGGTGGTTTGTATGTCCCATTATATGCCCATCAAATGGAAATCTGATTAAGGCTACGCATATACGTCCCCCATAGGCCGGCAATGGGCGTGCTGTGCTGTACGGGAGCGGTACGGTTACGCACACGTGCGGCACCATACCGATCCGTAGCCATGAAAAGATAGGACATGTCATGCCATATATCCCTGTGGAGCGCTCACCTCCTCCTCCTCTCCCCAGTGCCGACATGTGCCCGCCGTGCTATGGTATGGTGGGTGCACGTGTGTCTGAATGCAGCCTCATAAAGAATTCTGGTATGGTTGATTGAATAATGTATTCTAGTGATTTTTTTCACTGTATGCCAACCTTATAAGGTGCGTGGAGTTGCCTGCAGTTGGACCCACGTAATCGGTAAGTGGCAATACAAGCTATCATCACAATTGTTATGATTCCTTTAAATATACATATTTAGTAAATGTTGAAAGATACTTCATAATTCTGAAATACATTGGGACAGATATATTAATCATATCTAAAAATAAGACAGTATAAACATAGTCAAAACAGTTCACAACTTCATAGGGCGTAATAACTCGCTCCGTTTTATGAGAGCTTAATGTAAACTAAAAACAGAGTTCAATGTACAGAACACACAAAAACAAAGGAGATTATCAGCTCATCTGGTATTGGAGAATCATAGTTCTTTGCAGACCTCCACCACAGCCTTCGCTACAGGTACAGAGGATTCGGATATAAAAAAACATCCAGCTTCAGAGGGGACTCCATTAGTTTATTAGGCATACAACAATCCAACTAGAGAGTAAGATGGAGACATGACTGGCAGAGCCTACACATTTCAGTTAGACCTTATTCATGGCAACGCAAGGAAGACTACATTGACTTCAGTGTATAGGAGGTTGCCTTCCGTTAAAGAGGTTGTCCGAGGTAAATGAAAAATACATTTGTGACCTTTGGGGGCTGCTTAAAAAAATAAAGTTGTACTTACCTACATGTTCCCTCCCAGTGTCCCACCATCTCTTCGGCCCATGTCCCTGTTTGTTCACATGGGCATAGAAGCTGCACTGTAAACAGTTTCCGGACGGCTGAGGTGGCCGGCCACGCCCATCCATCTCCATTTCCAGCACTGTATCAGATGCTGAGATATGAGGTCAGGTGGGCGACAACCCATTTAAACCAACAATATGAATAGCAAAAAATAGATCATGCATGATGTCCCATGTCACTTCGCCAATATGTACCCCCACATCCCCAATAGCTGTTTTCAGGGCTGTAATGCCCTAGGCGACATGGCCCATATCTGGTGGGATTGCCCTGTGGTTGCCTCCCGCTGGAACAATGTCAAATCCCTTATCCAATCCTTACTGAAACATGAACCCAGTAACAGCAGTGGTATACATTTTGGGAGACAAACCTGGGAAGGTTAAGAATAAGGCACATCGCCTGATTCAATTCATAGCACTAACGACTAGAATCCATATAGCAGCAAAATGGAAATTATCCGAAGCTGTGCTTTATAGTGGTCAAAAACAGAGTTAACCTACTGATGGTGTTTAAGAGGATAGAGGCGACCAGGACGGATACCTATGCACTTTTCGAATGAATATGGGCACCTGGGATCCCCCACTGTTGAGAGAGCATTATCCCCTCAACAGACCGTTTGAGGCTGTTCACCACCTCTAATTATAACTGATCTCTATAATTACTAGAGCAATACCAATATTAGGACACATTTTTATATATTTCTCTGCCCCCTATGGAATCCACCCCCCCCCCTTGTTTTCTTGTTGTACCTTTCCCTTTTGTATCCAACAAACCTGATTTATAATGTGCCCCTATGAGGGGTTTCTGTTTAGCCTGTTCAACTGTAAGGCACTGTAAGTAAATAAAACTTTTTGAAACTTAAAAATAGATCATGACTGCTGTGATATTTTTCCACTATTTGATAATGGAAATGGGAACATAACCTGCTGAACACAGACATGAACTGGACATAAGGGATGTCAAGGACAGCCCACTTGATCTTTTGCCACTTCGGCTAAAAAATGTAATTATGTAATAAAGCTAAGTTCACACTATTGTTTAAATATCGGTTCCTTATAAAAAAAAAAAGGTAAGTTACAAAGGGTTAATGGATCAGTTAAAAATCCCATTGACATCAATTATGTCATGCGTTATATTCAATCAGGCAGGTATCTGTTATCCAATGGCAGAAGTACTGCAGCCACCATAATTTTTCCCATCCAAAAAAATGCATGGATAATGGATACCTGCCTAAACGAAACATAACGGATGACAGAAAACTTAGATGTTGTCAATGTTTTTTTTTAATTCATACGTTAAACCTCTGTTAACCTCTGTTCTTTACTTTTTTAAACAGAGGTTTGTTGTTTTTTTTTTATAATTTTTTTTTATTTTTAAAAATCAATACAAAATAGGTAGATATACCTTCATAAACAATGTCATTACATTAGCATTTCCAATTCATCAAAACATTTATCATTGTACCAATTTAACCCCCATCCCACCTACCCCTGGCGACTGACAACTAACCTAGACCCCAAAGAAGTGTATAGCGTTATTCAGGATGGTATTTGCAGGTTGGAGTTATGTAAACCATTAATCAAATAGTAGGTGCTATTATTATTATTATTATTATTCTCTGGGTCGATTAAGCCACAAATCCCTCATCCTGTCTCTTTTTGCACCACTTTCACACTCCTCTTGTTTCTCTGCATAAAAGAGAGTGTCCACTCTATCTGCCCAGACCTTCACCCTGCGTGCCTCTGCATCTTTCCAATGGTTCAGGATTACCAATCTTGCCAAAAAGAGGCCTTTTAATATAGATGGAATGCTACTCAATGCGCCAAGAATACCGATTTTCGAGCCCAAAATGCAGACCTGTAGATTCCAAGGAATACTACATTTAAATACTACTTGCAAACTATCAAGTACACCTGTCCAATAGCGATGTAGCTTTGGACATCTCCACAACATATGTACAAGATCGGCGTCTATCAGGCTGCACCTTGGGCACTTTCCTTCATTTGTTTTCCAAAAGTAATTTAATCGTTTTGGCGTCATATGCACCCTATGCACAACAAAAATCTGGGAGACAATATGGGACATGTTCTTAATCGTATTCTTGGTCATACGCAGTGAGTCCACCCACTCTATCGACACGTCTGTTACATCTTTCTGCCTCTTTTTATAACATTCAATTGCAGGGTGTTGATTTTTGTTTTTAATCATATTTTTATAAATTCTAGACATTAGGCCTTTACTGTATCTTTAAACAGAGGTTTGAACGGTAGTGTAAACTTAGCCTTACCAATTGTAAAAATGGACACTTTTTCTAACTAACTCCCATTGCCTTCAATTTAAAAATTATAGCATCAGTTATGCATGCGTTTTCCCTTCATTTTTTCTCATCAAAAAAATGAATGCATAATGGATTGACTGTTTAACTGAACATAACAGATGAAATGTACATTGGAGTCAATGGTATTTTTAACTGATGTGTTAAACCTCTGCTCTTTACTTTCTTTAGCGGAGGTTAGGCAGTGAGATTTAGATGGTAGTGTGACCTGGGCAATATACCCCAAAATGTGTTAGACAATAATACAGACATTTATTTACCTCACATACTAACTCCCAAACATTTGTGTGGACTGATGCAAATACATACAAAACAATACAATTATTTGGGGTTTATTTTCGATAATATATGGGTGTAAATAATGAATAAAGAGCTAATTTATTTTTAATATGGAAAGTAAGTTGTCCATTACTTTAATCCTAAGATTATGTTCTTGTATGCTACTCCTCACTGAAAGGTGAGAAAGGTTATATTCATATTTGCAGGCTCACCAGCCATACCAGGTCCACACTCCCACCCACTTTACTTATGTACACTTGCAATGTAAAATATCCCAAAATTTTTGGTGCAATTCAAGACATATTTTATGAATGTTATATATATAATTCTGGAGTGTAGGGTTTAGATTCTCTTTTACTGTATTTCAATTTTAAAGCAGTTCTTACAATTGACACTATTGAACATGATCAAAAAAACAGGTCTCATAAGTTATCCTGAGAGCGAAATAATTTTAGATAACTAAACACAAGAACATCAATTTCATCCTATACAGTATGTAACAGTTGAGTGCAGCTGATAACATCACTTGCCACTAGGAAAAATTAAAAAAAAAGGATACAGCTACAATGTATCCCTACAGTAAACATTGCTCTTATGAGAATGTCCCTTTATCAGGACAACCTGGGGACCATTTGTTTAGCAAACTGCTCACATTTGTCAGTGGTGTCCCAGTGTCTCTTTAGCTGCAGAAAGGACATGATCCCGGCTGACAAATGTATAGATAATTGACCACACATCTCTACTGCTGCAGCCCCTGGGAAAATAACAAATTGTGCACATTGCATAGGGACGCACAGCAATCCCAAGAAGATTCCTTGTATAGCAAACTCTGACCTTTCTAGGCAGATTGTTTTAACATATTAGTACTATGAGATGATCTTACGAGGGCTTGCTCATTTCAGTTCCTTTTTTTTAAAGTAGCAGATAACTGTTTTCCCTACCCAAAAGAATAATGATTGCGTACAAACTCTTATCCATCCAATTATTCGAACTATACTTCAACCCCTTGGCATCTAGCAGAATCTAGTATGTGGTGGAACAGTTTATACATGCACTAATATGGAAAATAGCTAATTAGCTAAGTAATTCAAAATATCTAAGATATAAAATCATAGTAGTTACTGTCTTAACCCATATATTATGGCTTTATGATTCTTAGCCGCATACAGTATTGCTGAAGTAATGTTTTATATATATATATATATATATGTTTTACATATATATATATATATATATATATATATATGTTGTACGTAAATTTTCACAATCACATTTATTATTTTCTGAAATGTTACATTTACATAAATTACCTGTAATATTTAACAATATAATCACATGTATTGATAGTTGTACTTGTGATCAGATAGTAATTACTTATATTGTACTAATATATAATTACATATTATGTGTATATATATAATTACACACATATATGTGTATATAGCTGTCCTTTTATAAATATATACATTACAGCTGCTAAATGTACAACACATGTTGTTATCTTAGTACAGAGAACTGGGGATCGAGTTAGTATTATCTTCTTATCTCTGGAAGCATCGATTCATTACTATGTGGATAACAGTTGTAGTTTCCTCCAATTCTCCAAAAGTCAGGATTGGGGAGGCTCGTACACATTTCGATCCGTGTATAACTCCCATGGAATAAACATCATTCGGTATATTTTGCAGTGTAATTTGATAAACAGGTACAGATGTAGTCTGCCTAGAGCTCATGGACGTATCAAAATGGTATTGCAAGCAAAGCTGTTGTATAGATTTCACGCATAAAATGGCATAAAAAATGGAAATGCATTTAGCTCTGCTACATCTGGGTATGTCAAGGTTTGTTCCTGCTACACAGTCAGTTCGATGTCTTTTGGCAAACTTCATTATTATCTATTCAGAAATATTTGCTTGCTCCTTATACATTATGATTTGCTGGGTGATGAGTGTATCATTGTCACGTTATGTATTTGTAAGCTATGATGGCTGTCACATATAGTGATCCTTTATTCATAAGACAATATTGTTATGACTTGTGCAGCCACTATGACACTTGTGCTACAGACCATTACCCTCACATAGTGATCTCATAGTGATAACATAGATAGTGGAGTGATAAATTAGGACATTGCTCCCCACAACAACCCAGACATGGAGATGTGTTGAACAAGCCGCAAACACACAGCACTCAGTACTTTAGAGCCTCAATGCCAAACGTGTGATGCCCTTTTCATATATGGGTCTCTTTTCATATTATCCAATAATAAGTCTACATTATAGGTGACATTATCCAAGTTTCTGCCTATGCAGAAATGCATTTATGAAACCAGGAATTTATTATTTCACATCTGCTACATATATCACGTCATAAAGAGCACTACTAAACATATTGCAATAATATGTAGTGGGTACTTTTAAGTTTTACAGTTTTATAGCTATATAAGATATTAGCTTGGTGCCAGTGGTCTGCAAACAGTGGCTCTAAAGGTGTAACCACAAGTCCTAGTGGCATGGCACACTGGGACTAATGGGTTCATAAGAGCCAGAGTAATATAGGTAACATACTAGTGATAAAGAAAGGGGTATTTATCAACTTATGGTCACATGCCAATTTGGTGGGCATTTTGCTAGAGCTTGACATACAACATGTCACCAGCAGGATTATTCTTGAGACAGGAGGCTGATACCTGATACTCTTGACGAGGATACCCTCTTGACATAACTTATGGCCGGGAAGATGATCATAACCCCTATCATTGTGGCAATTAGTACTAATGCTCCTCTGTACTGGAGATTATGGAGGGGGCTCTTGTTATGACTCTGTCTGCTAAGGAATCGCCAGTTCTGAACAATAAAGTCTTCCTATTCCTGAAAGAAAATGATCTGATAATCTCATCACCATTTACCGTGAGGAAACAATGGAATCACTGAGAACAATAATTCCACTAACAAATCCCAGAATATGAACATCTAATAAAGGGATTTGAGGAATGAAAAACAGTAACACAAACATTTAGTTCGTATAATAATAGTACAAATAATAATATCCATTCCCCTGCTATTAAAATTATAATATTAGTCTTTAATAATAATGCTAATAATAATAATTATATAGATAGCAATAAAAAATACATGTAAATCACTTGTTATAACTACTTTAAGGGAAAATAAAAAATAGCAAAAAAAAGAGATGATTATTAGAAAAACCAAAGTTATATTTACTACTACCTAGGATCACTAATGTGCAGTACTGCTACAAACAATAACAATCAGTTCTACTGATATTAATAACTTGTTGCTAAAATAAATTATACAATAGTGATTACAATTTTTTTACAAACTATAGTTTTTACTATCTATCTATATATCTATAATAGGAAAACATAGGTAATCTTTTGGACAAATATTAATCTTCCTGATGTATGTGATTGTTCTATGTTCTGTCATAGCAGAATAACTTTACTTTATACAAAGTATGAACTTTATACATAGCTTTATACAGCAGGCACATTTGATAGTATAATGTTCTTTCTTGTGCTCTTTGTAAATGACCCCGACCCTGAAATGTCTTATTCCATATTTATTTATAAATTCATTTTTGTAGTTGAAAAGGATATCTATTTCCTTACACCCACTTTTGATTGTCGATGTATTGTAATTTTCATAGACAATCTTATCAGTATTTAGCTTTACATTTTTTTTATTTAGTAGTTGTACAAACACATTGCTCTTGTTCTGAATGCTGTAAAAATGTAAAAGCGAGAAAGTTCTGTATCCTGCAACAGCTGAGATATTACAAATACATGGGTACACCGCCTGTCTAACTCCCATGTCACTTTAGCCCCGTATTTAATTCTCGGGCTAAAAGTATCCCTAGTGCATAGATACTATGCATCCCCTTCAACACAACGCTTACATTATAAATCCTTGTGTTAATTCATATATTTAGTACCATTATATATATATATATATATATATATATATATATATATAGTTCCATCGTTCCATCTAATGTAATATTATTAAAAATGTAAAGATAATAACTTTTAATATTTGTACACACAACTGTCCGGTAGAGAGTGGGTTAAGAAAGTAAAGAAATGGAGCTGGGCCAGATGTGTGCACAGGCTGGGAGCCCCAGGTTCTGAGAAAAGTGAGCTAGGGAGGACTGGGGGCTGTGTCAGGAGAGCTGTGAAGTCCTCCATTCCGTTGCACCTCTGCACATTTAACAACTCCCAGCATAAACCTTGTCAACCTATAAAGAGGAAGCCTTAACATTTTATTAAGGTGCTAAACTCAAGGCACTGTGGTGGAAACAGCAATCTTCTTCAACTTACAGGAAGGGCAAAACCCCAGCTGCTGTGATAAAATTATACTGTAATTAGGTGAAAACCTGACTAATTGGGATGAGAATACTGCATAGAAGGCTAAAGGATCAGCCAGAGTCTGGCATTGTAATGATGTTGCTAGGACCAGGCTTTGCTTTTTGTCCATCTTGCTGAAGCCTCTACAGCAGATCCAAAGTCTGGGGTCGCCTCCTGCTTTAAGACTCCATACCCTGTGCCATTAATACACCTGATAGAATAAGATCCTCCTCTGTACTGATGATCTGAACAAGTCACAACCTTACAGAACAATAAAAACAAAACTATAATCATTTATAGTGTCATATTTAATATAAGAAGTTTCCAAACACGTCAATAGTGTGGAGAAAGTCACAAGCATATACTTATGATGTTTAAACGAGTGAATGCCCATCCTTTACACATAATAATATCAACATGGGACATAATTATATAAAATATGTCACAAATGATAATTTATATAATCTTATAATATAAAGCACAACAATATAACATACATAGGTATATGATCTACTTACAAATGGGAAGGACACAGTATTACCGGTGAGGACAGTGTGAGGAGGTGGCGATGGAGTACAGTATAGAAGAATATAGATGTATACAATATATATTTTGTAAGGGAGCTGTATATAATATACATATTTTGTAGTGGAGCAAATATTGTAACAGCCAAGTTTGGTCCTCATGAGTTCACCATGAAGATGGCGATTGTGTATGGGAGTACAGTACCAAATAGTATATAAGAAAATGAGGATCATAATTATGTTTATTAATGCAGAAATAATTAATGCGCACAGGAGCAGAGCACCTGGCAGTATGAGTGGAATCACTAAAATCACATTCACATATAGGAGTACAGTACTACACACCGCCAAAGCAAGTAAAGTCATTTTTAATGCAGACACTCAAACACAGTAGTACAGCACAAACAAGAAGAGAAAGAGCAATAACTGATAATCGTACATAGGAGTACAGAAAACAGCAGTATTGTTTAATGATGATTGAATGTGAATACAGCACTTAGCAGTATGATAATAACTACAAATTACAAATAAAAGTAAAAAATACTCTGTGGGAAGTAGTTTCTGATGATGACAATGAAATGTAGTACTACACAACGCAATGGTAATGTATTAATAGATTCACTGTACTCATGATTACCGTTAACTATCCTGATGATGATTATTATGGAATATAGTTAACAGAAATGTTAGGAGGGTCACCATCCTGATGAGTAGCGTGAGTAGTCCCTGATGATGACTGTTGGAATAGAACCTGCTGATGATGACTATTCCCATAGATATACCGGCAGTGTAAGGAGACAACATTGTGAGTAGTTCCAGATTTATGTGAATATATATATATATATATATATATATATATATATATATATATATATATACAGGCAGTGTGAGGAGACAACAGTGTGAGTAGTCCCTGATGATGACTATTCCCATATATATATATATAGATTCACTGGCAGTTTAAGGAGACAGCAGTGTGAGTAGTCCCTGATAATGCTTATCCCCCTATATATAGACTGGCAGTGTAAGAAACAGTAGTGTGAGTAGTCCCTGATGATGACTGTTGGAATAGAACCTGCTGATGATGACTATTCCCATAGATATACCGGCAGTGTAAGGAGACAACATTGTGAGTAGTCCCTGATTGATGTGACGATGACTATTCCCATATATATATATATATATATATATATATATATATATACAGGCAGTGTGAGGAGACAACAGTGTGAGTAGTCCCTGATGATGACTATTCCCATATATATATATATAGATTCACTGGCAGTTTAAGGAGACAGCAGTGTGAGTAGTCCCTGATAATGCTTATCCCCCTATATATAGACTGGCAGTGTAAGAAACAGTAGTGTGAGTAGTCCCTGATGATGACTATTCCCATATGTATTGATACACTGGCAGTGTAAGGAGACAGCAGTGCGAGTAGTAGTCCCTGATGATGACTATTCCCATATATATAGATACACTGGCAGTGTAAGGAGACAGCAGTGTGAGTAGTAGTCCCTGATGATGACTACTCCCATATATATATATATATATATATATATATATATATATATATATACATACACACACTGGCAGTGCAAGGAGAGTAAGGAGACAGCAGTGTGAGTAGTAGTCCCTGATGATGACTACTCCCATATATATAGATACACTGGCAGTGTAAGGAGAGAGCAGTGTGAGTAGTCTCTGATTATGACTACTCCCATATATAGATACACTGGCAGTGTAAGGAGACAACAGTGTGAGTAGTAGTCTCTGATGATGACTACTCCCATATATATATATATATATATATATATATATATATATATATATACATACACTGGCAGTGTATGGAGACAGCAGTGTGAGTAGTAGTCCCTGATGATGACTACTCCCATATATGTACTATATATGTGTATACTGCAGTCTGCAGGCAGCACCACTACTTGCTTACAACTTTAGGTCATTACATGATGTGTCTTCCTTCCCACCCTAATTAGGAGGCGGCTCCTCCCCCTGTGGCAGTGGTTGGGCGGAAGGCATTTGATTGACACATGTTAGACCCCTCCCCGCCCGCCGCTTTATTGTCACTAATGAGCAAGTTGTCTGGGCCGTTCTCCTGTTCTCCGGCGCTGACAGATCAAGGCTACAAACATCAATTAGCGGCGGTAACACACGGCGTGCTGAGCCTCCGCTTCCCGGGCCTGGATTACACTTCTCCCGGCATGTCATATATATGTGCCGTGTAACAGCGGAGACATGGCAGACAAGAGGAGGTCACCCTGTACCATGAGCCTCAAGGCGCACGCCTTCTCTGTGGAGGCTCTCATCGGGGCTGAGAAGCAGCAGAAGAAGAAGAGGAGAAAGCTGGAGGATGGCACCGGGGACACTGAGAGCCCCGAGCAGCCGGGGGGCAACATGTTACCCAGCTGTAAGTCTATGGGTTGTACTGTATACATATATAGTGTATCTATGTGAATGTATATAGTTGTAGTGGGCTCTGTATGGCTGCACTTTTAGTATTTGCCGCATCTGTTGCAGTAGATTATCGCACAGATCGGCAGTGTAGTGAGGGCAGGACGTGTATGTGTAACAGTTGTATGGACTGTGGGAGCAGTCCAGGGCTGGGTAGTAATGCCCTGTAGTATCCCCATTATCAGCCATCAGACCTGCAGAGTCTACATTACAGGCGATATAGGCAGTAGGGTATTCTCAGGGGCAGGCTATGGAAACACTTTTCATCTCTCACATATGTATAATGGGAGCGATCCGAAAATGTCAATGAAAAACTAAAATATTGCTATTGTAGCGATAACTCCAAATAAAAGGCCGCGGTTAATAACGATTGAATCCAGATGCAAAATTACATTTATTTTTTAATTATAATTTCTCATTTATGTCTTTGGATCTTACAAACGGAATCAGACACCTTGGAACAGGATGTAAACTAAGATCATTTTTTGCTTGCCTTAAAAATTGAAGAAACTACGTCAATAGTGAGAAAGATACCAAGAAAAACTCTAGAGAAATGTAACAATTTCTACTGATGCCAGGTGTTACTATTACTACTAGTATTGTCTACTGGTATTTACTACCAGTATTATTTACGAGTAGTACTATAATTATTGTTAATATTTTTACTAGTAGTATTATTTTTATCTAGTAGTAATATTGTTAATAATATTACGATTTCTACTGGAAATAGTACAGTTAATATTGTTACTATAACTAGTAGCAGTAGTAGTATTGTTAATATTCAAATAAATTGTAATATTTGATATAAAGTAAAGGGAAATATCTGTAATGATTAGTTTGTTCTGTACTTTTTTGGTGCTTTAATTCAAATTCAGTTACCTGCTGTTCTGTATGAGAATAGATTATTTATATCCATTTCGAACCGGTGTTAAAAACCGCAAGATATGTCTTGTGTAACTAGCACGTGTGAATTCAATGTATGTGATAGATGAGTGAATTGGATGATGACTTTTCACTGTGTGGCCCTACAGCTCCCAGTGAAGATGGTTATGGTGGAGTTAAGGCAGCAGCTGGCACTTGTAGTCCCCCCATGTCTTCTCCAGTGGTGTCTGCTCCAGGGGGAACCTCTTCTGTCATTCGTGTGGATCTACAAGGAGCAGAGTTATGGAAGCGATTTCACGAGATTGGGACAGAAATGATCATCACCAAGGCTGGGAGGTGAGGATGGTTCATTAATGCCATGATATAATACTCCTCCATAGACATCTGATAGATTGATAGATAGATAGACAGACAGAAGGCCAGTGACATCCTGCTAGACAAGGTTTGGCACTCTCCTCTCCCTCTGAATGTTTCCACCATGATGTGTTTTCTGGACAAACACCTACACAGTAAATCACCCCTGCCATTACACCACAACCTGAACCCATATAACTGCTCACACAAACATTATGGGATATTCACCTGGAGCTGATGAGAGGACTATGATCTCCAGCCAGTAATGAGAGAGTAAACAAGACTCAGGATTAAAGTGAAATATAGTTCTATCAGTCCAGCATACAGGTTCATGGGAGGGTTTATATGACTCCTCAAGCCAGGGCTCCACAATATATATCACTGTGGGACTCTGAGACCACCACATGTGCCAAGAAAAGTTAACTTAGGTCAGGAAATAGGTTTGCTGTTAAAGTAATAGGAGGCCAGGATAGTCTGGAACATCAGGTCTAAAAGAGTTGTGATCACAAATAGTACCGGTGCTTATATATAGTGACAATTGCTCATGTACAGCATTTATAAGCTAAAACATGAAGTTGTCATTTAACTAAATATCAGAATGCCTTTTATTTGGGAGCAGATGCTCATCTAGCAGTCCTTGCTAGAACTACTACTCCATCCCACTGCTAATAAGACACATGTTTGCAATATACACATGTTTAGTATGAAATCGAATGATTCCTGTACATCTTGTTTTGCTGAGCTCACTAGGGAAAGCTGACATGTATAGATTTCCATATTAGAAGGACAGCAGGATGGGGTCCCCGCACCTAAATTGAAGCTTACAGGATGATGAAGTGACTGCAGATGGGAAGTTGTGTAGCAGCAGCCTGTGCAGTGCTCATTAGAGCAACTCCATGAATTGGGTCTTCTTCTGAAAAGATACGGTTCAAAGACAGATGTACAAGAAATCCTGGATATTATACAAGGAACTCAACTTATTAAATATTGAACAAACATATCTGATGAAATCCATATGTTGCAGACTACATTTCCCTACCTCTACTGCCTCACAATGCTCTGTTTGTCCAGGAGAGTCTCAGCCAAACCTCTATGTTGTACAGGTGCATAGAGGGAACTATCAGGAGGACACTTTCTTGGCTTTCTCTGAGCTATGCAGTATCTGTCATTCACTGGATCCTCACACTGGACACACAGTCATCATAAATCATCTACATACATCATAAATCAACTACATATAGCACCATGTACTATATTACCCCTCACTATACAGATACAGTAGAGGCATCCGGCCCAATTCTGTTGTGTTCAGATTATTTAAGGTTTTTCTTATATTGCCTTTATGTTTATTGTGTATCTTTCTGACAGGCGGATGTTTCCAGCCATGAGGGTGAAGATATCAGGACTGGACCCTCATCAGCAATATTACATAGCAATGGACATAGTGCCCGTGGATAATAAAAGATATCGGTAATTTCATATACTTTCATTATATGTTCCACTACCACTAATTTGGGTTGCTGTCGGATGCTATATGTAACCAAGGCTTTGAAGGACATGTTTGCATGTGTTTATGTACGTGTACAAACATACGGTATATATATATATACATGTGTTGTGTATATATGCGTTCATGTATATATATATATAACCGTGTGAATACATCTGTGTATACGGTATGTGTGTGGATGTGTGTTATGTACTATTTTGTAGCAAAGAGTTAACAGTCTCGTAGGATGTTATTCGTTTCAGTGATTTATATGACATAACTATACATTTGTGAATTATTATTTTTATTTATGGCTCCTTTAACTTGGCTTGATGTCAGGAATATTCATTATGATGTTAACTTAGTAGTGGTGGATTTTCTCGGTGCACATACAAAGCTCTGGTAGAAACATTGCGGTTGCTGCTGAATGTTATCTGTTTTTTACTCCGTGCAATTCATAATTATGATGATGATAGTTTTTGGGTTAACATTGTACAGTGAACCTCCGATGGTATTGTACATTGTATGTATCTTTGTGGTTAATATTTAGACAGAAATTAGATCTATTTTGCTTGTTGTTATTGCTGTTAAATTTTAAGAAATCACACTCCATATTACACTTACATTTGTTTCTATTATGTTTTGTTGTTTTGTGTGCTCCTTCTTTGATTTTTATGCTCCAACTCATTGGTGGTTGTTTTTTCATCAATTGTAAAACGGTATATATATATACTTTTTAATATAAACACCTTTATAGTGGCTAGAATTATACTGAATATAAATATATGTCCATCCATGGATTTTGCCGAGAAAAAGAGAGAGGTGTCCGCAATTGGTCGATGTTTATAGCTAGTAAAAAGCACTAAATAATTAATAAAGTTGAGGCACATTTTGCTGTCCAGATTCCATATAAATATATATTTAATTTTTTTATGTTGAGTGATAAAATGGTAAAAAAAAGAACATCATAGCCTCCTTTTAACAGATGATTGTAGTGTGTACTTCTTGGCTATGTATAATACTCTGTGTAATTACCTGCTCTCTATTCAATATAAACGATAATTAATACCCATGGCACACAAAATATCAAAACCCATCTTTTTCTTCATAAGCAATCACTTCCAGTTCATAATATAATACAATTCAGACTATGGAAATGAACAAAAAACTTATATATGAGAGTCTAACATAAAGCCCCACTTTACAGTTGTTAACCTGATTATGATCTGATACTTAGTTTCTATATGTTTGTGTACTTATCCAGGTATTTTACTGTAAGGATTCACAGATGCAGTTTTTAAAGCATGCATTAACCAAAACCATGAGTAGACCAAAAATCAGAATTGGAAGTATAAAGAAATGAGTTCTCTCTGTAGCATTCATTTCTGTGTATAGGTAAAAAAAACTCCTTTTTTTCATTTACAAAGTACTTAGTACTTTGAAGCATTTTTTTTGTTGATGGATCTGTTAATAGATCTTCTAAGGACCAATTTCACTGCATTATTTCCATTGTTTTTGGAGCTTTTCTAATAAAAATGTCACAGAATCCGTATGTCTTTCTGCAAAAATATTATGGAAAAAGGTGTCAAATTTTCTTCCATTTAATTTTGGACAGAAAAAAAGTGTTCTTTCATTTTAATGTAAAGAATATGAAAACAATATTTTTCAAAAAATATATCTTCTATTAGAATAAGGTGTATCTATACTGAAGAAATTACAATGAAGAACAGAGGAAAATTCTCTAATATTTACTCAGGGAAAATTTCCTCCTGTGCTAAGATCTAAGTGTCTCTTGTTTTGTCCTGGAGAGTGAATTTATGAAGTGTCTTTAAGTATTTAAATTTCCTGTTATCAATTGAGTTATTCTGTATCATTATAAAATCATAATAAAATGCATTTTCATATATATTCCTTCAGCTATGTTTATCACAGCTCCAAATGGATGGTTGCAGGCAATGCAGATTCCCCTGTCCCTCCACGTGTTTATATCCACCCAGATTCCCCAGCTTCTGGAGAGACCTGGATGAGACAAGTCATAAGCTTTGATAAATTAAAACTTACCAATAATGAGCTGGATGACCAAGGCCATGTGAGTATGAGCATATTGTATTGTTTTCTCTGCTTATGCTTTCATGGAATGATTTTCATAGAGAATCATAGGTAATGGCTGACTGTACTTGATCAAAGCTAGTTATGCATCCCTCATTTACAATAGGGTAACATTTTATTCAGTGCAAAATGCATTCAGCATTTGTTAATAGTAAACTAGTGCACAACATAAAGCACAAATTTTCACATATTTTGTCAATTATTTTATTTTCTGCATGGTAAGAAATTACGAGATTCCATAAAACTATTCAGGAAAATATAAATACCCATTCAAATGGTTTATTATGGTCTTTGGGCTTATTTTTATAGCTGTGAAAATGAATCCAAGATGGATTTACTAAATTTGCCAATGAGAGGGCTAATGGGTATCTGTTTACAATCTGAGACAAGACATTGTTATTTTTTGCTGGCTCTTGATATTATTATCTGCTTCTAAAAAGTAGAATATGAATAATATGAATACGTGTAGCACATAAATGGATGGGTCTGGACTGATTTTTGGCATTTATGGCTATTAATTAGTTTTTATTACAATGATTTATAGTGTATTTTTTCTGATAAACACACAATTAAAATACATTAAATATATCATTATTCTTTTTGCTTTGGAAACAATTTCCTACTGTAGAATGAATATAAGACCTGGACTTTATTTTTTTGTATAGTAGCCAATCACAGTGCAAAACTCCTTTGCTGCAAGTTGATAAAAAGTCCCATAGCAATTTTAATGAGTTTGTATAATAATATAAATTGGAAGCTGAAATTACATTTACACAGTATCATTGCACATTAACAGTTACCTTTGGCAGCAAGTCTTTGACAGATCAGTTGACAGACACTATTAATTTGTAGGTCGTACAAAATTGTGACCTACAGTGTGAAATAACAAAAAAAAATTCTAGCAACATACACAAACATGGACATACCCTTTAAGTACTTTGTGAAGGGAATACAAGGCCACTGCAGATAAAATAATTAACTGCAGTAAGGGATGCAAATATAGAGAATACAGGGGTTGTAGATTTACTGTGGGCCTTGGAGTCTTATGTGTGTTACAGCCATTATACATATATATGTGTGTGTGTATTATAAAGCAAAACACACATATTCAAGCGTGGAATGATTGCTTTATTTAAAAACCAAAATATTCCAGTACTCATCTACACATGTATTTGTTTTTTTTTACCTGTGCTATAGCGGTTATATCTTTTATCATTCAGCCCAAATGAATGCTTGCTGATGTATATTATCTCGGATAGACAGTATAGAAGAATCACTCTTTAACACAAATGTATTTAAATAAATTACGTTGAATTACAAATGGATGACATAAATAATGACCTAAAAATATTGTAACAAAAGTCATACATGTAGATGCATTTATAGGATTAGGCCGTTGTATTTTATCTAGTATTTACCAATTTGCCAATGTATTCCTTTATTCTCATCACTTCTCCTGAAATTAACTTAGAAGTTTCATGACCTTCATTTTAAAAATAGAGCAACATCCCACACTAATAGTGTATATTTGCATTAAAGGGGCCTATACCATTAATTCCTCAAACAGTGCTCAGCCTTTTTTTTATAATCATGTACAATGGAGTTTTAGTTCTAAAAGATTCCAGTATATATGTATAGCTCACTTACTAGGTAATTAGTTTCTTCACAGGAGTGACGTAAGGGCTACGTTGTATGGGTGAAAAGTTTTTTTGGTGACTGACATAAAACATATGATGAGCCACAAGGTCAAGATGTCAAGTTGAGTACAAAGTGAAAACAAAACGAAGGGCATTTATTATTTTTGGCGTAGGATGGTGCTGGAACTGTGCTATATTTTTCAGTGGGATGTAAATTTGTGGTGCAAGGGATTAATGAATTGGCGCACGAACAAATAGGGTTACCACTCCCTAAACCAGCTTTTAGCGGCTCTAATTTTGCACCACATATTGCACAAAATATGTCGGAAAAATAGAAGCACCAGAAAACTGGTGGATTCACAAGTGACGTCCAAATTTGGTGTCCATAAGTAGAATATGTCGACAGTGTTGGAAAACACCGACACAGCGCCGACACTTCCAAAATTCAGGGGCAAGAGGCGCAGAAAGGTAAAGAAACAAAAACACCACCAGTTTTCCATTTGAAAGGCCATAATAAATTACCCTCAATGTCTATGTCGGCCTCCCATGTGTCTCCCAGGTAAGGAAATTATTGCCCAAGTGAAAACAGCAGTAGGGTGGACTCAATAGAAACCTTTCTTTTCTGGCCATTTTTCATTTTAGAGAAAATCCTTGGTTTAAGGTGGTGGTGGACAGGATAGAACCAAAATAAGCAAGCATGGCCCAGTCCCTGGTGCACCATGAAGCTCATCCCCATAGAGATATAAGTGACATTTTCTTTAAAATGAGATATCAGTAGAAATCTTATAAAATGCCCTACACAATGCTGATTGTACTTGTGTAGCTGGAAGATTCCCATGAAATATTTTATTTTCTGCTCAGTACCAGAGTTGGATACACACCACCTGTTTCTTATGCCCTAATGTGCTTCACACCTATGAGTAGTGTATCAGATATGTAGGGCTTGGAAATGCACACTAAAGTTAACCCACACAAGGTGAAAAGCAATACAATACTTCAGAATAATGAGGGCAGCTATGCTATTAGACCCTGACTACATTGTGTAGGCGTTACACTCCTGAGATCAGTATTATTGGTCTGCATTACATGAATGAGAATGTGAGTATGCAAAAAACCTATTTGCAGTGGTTCTTCATTAATTTGCCCTATAAGCAATTATATTATAGCCTGACATTGAACGAACCAAGGGTATTTTAGGCATTGGTTAAACTTCTCAAAGTCACTATAAGTGACTAAATTTCTTGTTACAATTACAACCACCTAAAGACACTCATACTGCTTCTTGTACTCCTGTCTGGCCTCCCATGGTTGTCAGGTCACACTATCCATACATTGGACAATATTAATGTCAGCAAAATACTTTACATAGTCGCTAAGCATAACTCAGTATCATTGTTGAATATGACTTAGTGGGGTCTTTTTGTTTAGTTTTCTCGTTGCTACTAAGAGAGAGCTGTCAGGCTTTCTTGAGGCATCGCATTACACTTGAGAAATTACCAACATCATGTCAAGAGTGACACTAAACTCCGTGACTCTCAATACTGATCCAGGAGGATTTATGACTGGCAACTGGGATCACTGTTGGTTATTTTTGAGTAATGTCTACCGTCATGCTGATGTAGGGTACAACCATATGGTGCTATGTTTTTCATGTTCTGTGGTAACATAGTGCTAGGACATTATGATCTTAAGACTTGTCTATTTCCCTAAATTTACCGTTGTTATAGTCTTTTCTGATGTCTGAATGGATGTTATCTATTGTATGAATTTATTTCTCTTTTTAGTAATTTAACATTTTTGAAAAAGATATTTCTTTATGACAATAATTACAATCATGATTTAGGAAGGATTACTACCGTATATCAATTTGTCAGTATGGAACATTCATTTATTTTTAAATGTATTGTAGGAATTGAATATGAATAAAGTATACTTGTATTATGTGTCTGTAGTGTTAGTAATGGTTAGATATTTACTTTCATTAGCTTCAGGATTGAATACAAGCTTAATTCTATTAAAAGGTAAAATAAACATGTGGAACAGATGTTAGCTGTTAACACGTCTTATTAAATGACTATAATGTTGGATTAGTGTAATATAATAGATTATAGGATTACAATTAGATGACTTGCTGTACAGGGAGTTGTGTATAATATGTTTAAAATATTACTTACATGTATACATAAGAACTGCAAAAATGAATAATCCATTTTTTCATTGCCAACCTATTTTGGAAAGACTTATTTGACTCTTTCTATTGTCTCAATCAAGCAATTTTAATTATTGCATGGGAAATAGCATCTTTAGTCATCAATTTTTTTGCCGGTTGGATTTAGTGTCCATACAGCAAAGCATATTTATTGATATTTACTCATACAGACAAGGACATGATGGGATGTAAGTTTCCATGAGTTCTCCCATTATGTTTTTCATATAGTCCATACATGTTATTTGATCCATTCTTACTACAATCAGTAATAAAAAGGTCTGAAAATAAGAAAAAAATACAGTGATAGCAGGCCGCATGCAAGTTAGCACAAAGTTAAAGTTGCTAATTTCGACAGGATCAGAGGACTTACTTGTGCATATGTGGTCTCCTGAGTCTCCTATTGCCGATGATGTCAGCTAGAGGAAGGATCAAGTATGCTGAATTACAACATTCAATCATTTTGTTCTCCGGGCACGGACAGCAGCGGTAACTCCTAGTCGGGCAAGTATCTCTGCTTTTAGCCGAGTATAGTCCTTGATCTCCTGCTCACTGAGGTCATAGTAGGCCTTTTGAGGTTCACCTGTTAACTAACAACATACATGTGACAAAGTAACTACATAAAATACAATACAAGATACATAGAGACAAACCTTCTTCTCCTGACCCCTCCCGGACACAGTAATGTGTATGTATATACAATATATAGTTAACACTACAGAAGCTCCTGGATATATCCTGACGCAGGAGTCACATCCAGTACCTGACCATATACATGTACATATAGAGACTCATGCACAATAGCATCTATATATCTACTCCAATACACGTGCAGGGCAGAGATCCACGTGTGAATGGGATACGGCTATAGGTTATACATGTAGTTACACTAATATATACACACTCACTGTAAACACTTAGCTATGTATATATATGGTAAAACACATAACACCTGGAATATCTATAGGTACACGTATAAAGTCTACTTTATTATAATAAGTACTATGTTATAATTACTCTTATAAAGTTATATACATACACAGAAAGCACACACAATATATGACCTGGTTCCTTAGGTAAGTGCTGTACGTCCGGGGGGGGTCAGGAGCAAGAGACAAAAGAGCGTGATTTCTGTTTTTACCATGCTTAAATATCCTTGTGTGTAATCCCTTCCCACCACCTATAACTCCACCCTAAGACCCTCTTAGGATAGACCCCAGTGTGTGTAGGGAATCTCACACCTGGTTCATGGTGGCTTCTTACTGTTCAAAGCCTTTTGATATGTTAATGACCCAATGGCTTCAGTACACACTGACATCTCACCACAGAGTATCAGTGACTGCTATCAGTATATACTGTATCCATTGTAGGGATCTTCCCGGGGGATGGTGTGTTAGGACACAGTTCACAGCAGACGTAGATGTATAAAAGATCAACTTGGCGTTTATTTTTAGCATAAACAGTCCAGCAAACATAAATACAGCAACACCGTGCTTTTAAAAGTTCAAACAAAAGACCTACCCGTCTGGGCGCTTACTAACAGGTTGTCTCACCTATCTAACACTCGTAAATACAGCGGCCGCATAGACAGGAAGATGCAGGGCTCCTCCAAACCCACATAGGCTGTTTCCTGGCTGATAGCCCAGACCTGAAAGCTTTGGAAAGCTTTTACCTTCACAGGCTGATTAGGAGCAGAGCTCACCTGATCCAAAACCCGAACTGGATCGAGGGGAGGGAGTGGCAAGTCCCACTACCAAACCTACCTGCCACTCCATGTAAATCCAGGCCCGGCAAGATTAAACAACAACTCAGCAGCATAATACTGCTGAGCAACAGATCAATCCTGGACTTACCATCTCACACTACGTAGCAACCTAGGTGAGATGTACACTCCCTCGAGCACTTCTCCAGTGAGATGTCTACACCATTTACACTATATGTAATATATATAATAATAGAGCAGAGGGTCCAGTTATGAATAATATCCCCTGTAACA
>CM033643.1:102479620-102543314 GCA_019512145.1 Engystomops pustulosus | reverse complement strand
GTGAGATGTACACTCCCTCGAGCACTTCTCCAGTGAGATGTCTACAGTGTCTGTAGTGTTAGTAATGGTTAGATATTTACTTTCATTAGCTTCAGGATTGAATACAAGCTTAATTCTATTAAAAGGTAAAATAAACATGTGGAACAGATGTTAGCTGTTAACACGTCTTATTAAATGACTATTATGTTGGATTAGTGTAATATAATAGATTATAGGATTACAATTAGATGACTTGTTGTACAGGGAGTTGTGTATAATATGTTTAAAATATTACTTACATGTATATATAAGAACTGCAAAAATGAATAATCCATTTTTTCATTGCCAACCTATTTTGGAAAGACTTACTTGACTCTTTCCATTGTCTCAATCAAGCAATTTTAATTTCTCCATGGGAAATAGCATCTTTAGTCATCAATTTTTTTCCGGTTGGATTTAGTGTCCATACAGCAAAGCATATTTATTGATATTTACTCATAGAGACAAGGACATGATGGGATGTAAGTTTCCATGAGTTCTCCCATTATGTTTTTCATATAGTCCATACATGTTATTTGATCCATTCTTACTACAATCAGTAATAAAAAGGTCTGAAAATAAGAAAAAAATACAGTGATAGCAGGCCGCATGCAAGTTAGCACAAAGTTAAAGTTGCTAATTTCGACAGGATCAGAGGACTTACTTGTGCATATGTGGTCTCCTGAGTCTCCTATTGCCGATGATGTCAGCTAGAGGAAGGATCAAGTATGCTGAATTACAACATTCAATCATTTTGTTCTCAGTGGACTTTACCCCCATCAGAGGTGTCAGATAGGGGCTTATTTCCTTCCCCCAATGACAACACCTGTTTCAAGAATGTACATATCTATGGAGGTCAGTGCTACCATAGATGTTGTATTGGCACCTTAACTATCACAGATAAGAAACGAATTACCAAATCTAAACGTAATACTTTATTATTAAACACATGAACTACATAGAATGAATTACATAGTTACACTTACCCAGACATTGTAATGAATTTGAATACATATTATGACTTGCAGTACCAATAGAAATATTATAATGCTATGCTATGGGTAACTTCAGTTATTAATCATCAGTTTTTTTCTTTTGTAACAGAGATAAATAAACAGAAATGCGGAAAGACTAGTATGAACTTAGCCTTACACTGTATGGTTGGTTAATGTTAGTGTAATAAGGGTCAAACATCAAGGAACATCCACACAGAAATTGAATTTTAGTTTCTACTTTCATGAAGTATATGCCATGCAGCTTGACAAATTAGTATAAGAAATTCTGTTGCACTCATCTTGGAAACAAGCATTTGTCATTTCAAGAGCTCAGAATGTTTCAATGAAAAGTTAAGAAGCACTAGAGGCTACATCAATAGTCTATGGGAATGTACAAAGTACCATTTCCATCACAGTTTGTTCATGATTATTTATGCCTTACAACATAATTTTGAAGTCATCAGAATTACAATAAGTTAATATTCGCTTTTGAAGTTGCAGGATGAAAACAAAACCACATTTTCAAACACAGTTTTGATGGCTATTCAACTGTGAATAATTAGGATCAGAGAACAATTCACAATGAATTAAATCGCATTGAAGGCTTAAACATGAAATTCATTTAAAACCAATGATTACAGAAATATACATTGGGGAAACATATAGAAAGGAAAGACATAATGAAAATGCTTTATTAAAAAAATAACAAACAAAATTATTTATTTTCCCCCCTAGATTATTCTTCATTCCATGCACAAATATCAGCCACGTGTCCACGTCATCCGGAAGGATTGTGGTGATGAATTATCTCCAGTAAAACCGATACCAGTTGGAGAGGGTGAGAAAGCTTTCACATTCCCGGAAACAATATTTACGACAGTGACAGCATACCAGAACCAACAGGTATTCAGTATTACTTTGATGGTCACTTCTACACCACACAGTACTGATAAAAAAAACCAATAGTAATAAATAAAATAGTGATGTTTTTAAAAATATGTAAGCTTCAAACACTTGCCACAGATGCCCTTTTTCCATTTTGGACCAACTTGCTCCCCTCCTTTCAAAAGCCATAACTTTTTTAATTTTCCATTTACAGAGACACATGAGGGCTTGTTTTAGGCATAGCAAATCATACTTATTAGTGGAATCATTGTATATTTCATGCAATGTACTGTGAATTGAGTACAAAAAAAGAATTTACACCATTTTCTTGAGGGCAAAACTTTATGTTTTAATACATTTAAAAAAATTTACATTTAGCACCTATCCTTTTCATATCAGTCTACACGAAGTCTAAAGAACTAACAAATATAATGAAACAATCTATATGATAATCTCTTTCAAATCCAGAGATGTTGAATAAAACAGCCACGTGCATGCTCAATTACCCCATTTAACCTTTTTTTTATTCCACATTGGTCATGTGATAAGGAACTAGGGTAGAAGTACAGGATCCTTATTCTTTTGTTTGTTGTGGGCCCCAGCAATAAAGACAAATCACCTGACTAATCACCTAATCAAATGGATAGGTCATAAGTAGTTTTTTTTCCAAATAGAAATAGTAACTCACAGTTTACTAAAATTTATTTGAAAATAGGTTTTCAAAAAAAGAAACCCATTGTATAATAAATAATAACATATAAGATACATTTTTTCCTTCTTGCCATAAAAAAATATACACACTGTTTCCAACTATAAACAGCTTACCATAAAATTGGAATGCTTAGTAGAAAAACAGCGTGACTCAATAGAATCATTAACACATTTAATGTGACGTATGTGTACTTATTTTGGGGTAGTCACAGATGTATTCTATTGGAATCATGTGTCTGCTCCACTGAAATCATGTTCCTTATTTATGTCAGACAGCACTAAAAGTATAATGCCATATTAAGCCTTGTCAAATATAAATTTTACATGGAGTCAAATAGACGTAGCAAAAGTATAATATAGTAAAAGTCCAAAGCGGCTGTGAAATAAAATTATAAAAGTATTTCTTTCTTACCACATTATTATCTTTATTTTAATGCATTACTCAAGATGATCCTAATATAAAATTCATGACCAACCTAGGTGTCAGACTGGTGATATAGGTGGGAAATCCTTCAATAGCTCTTGGTGCAGTCAGAGAGGCTGCTTGTTAAAATTAGATTGTATCTGCGTCTTAAAGATGCCTATGCAAATGCTTATAAGAGCAGTGCTGTAGAGTGCCTTCCTCTGTTTTGCTCTTTATGACACAGGTAAAGGGACATTGTTGCACCTCCTGTTTTATTACCCAATTACCCAGGGGTTGGGGAGCAGAAGTAAATTTATTGTTTTATTATTTGGCCCTGCATTGTTTTATATACTTTTATTTTTCTAATAAATAAAGGGCTATATCATGAGGAATTCAGCAGAGGTGTGGGTATAATGGAAAATGACAAATAGCCACGATCTGGCTCCTCCGGGATGCAAAATCCTGATGTGCTAGCAGCACGTGGAAACAAAGGCAAATTGAAACATACAGATCAGCAAAGTCCACCACAGTTAGTAAAATTATTCAATTCTTTATTTCATTCTTCTTTTTAAAGCATATAACCAAACAGCACAAAAGGATCCACCGGATATGATTAAGAGTCGTAATGACTCGAAACGCGTAAGACTGGTGGATACTTTTGTCCTATGTTTGGTCATATGCTTTAAAAAGAAGAATGAAATAAAGAAGTGAATAATTTTACTATCTAAATGTGGTGGACTTTGCTGATCCGTATCAACTCTCTGGGGCTATTATAATACATTAATATGCTTTGTATGAAATAATGAACTTTGGGGTCTTTGTGTTTTGTAATGTTTGTAGGAAAGCTGTATTATGATTAAATATTATGTTCTTCTTTTAATAATGCAAACCAGTGACTATATTATAGTAAGTTATTATTTTCTATTTTTATAATGAATCGGGGTTGTTATAATGAATTATTATGAGCTATAAGTAAAATTGAATTTGCTGGGGGCATTATTATAATAACTTATGATGCTCTTTAATAATGATTTCAGGAAAGACTAAATTATTATTATTCTACATTTCTTAATAAATTCTGTCTCTATGGGAGAGGGGGCAGAATCTGGCAAGAGGTTCACGGTTATGCCAAAGTTCAGACGAACAATATTACATTTACATAATGATTTTATGCTAGATATCTACATAATTTTAGAAGTTGTTGACTTGTCATTGCATTTGGAAATCAACAATATTTTGAAAACTTTGACTCTGATTCTAGTGTAATTGAATGCTATAATATGGTTTCTTTTAGATAACCCGTTTGAAAATTGATAGAAATCCATTTGCAAAAGGATTCAGAGATTCTGGACGAAACAGGTTGGTGTTTACTGCCAGTAGTAATAATTGTCCATTGCTCTTAAAATAAAGGTAAAATGTGAACTTTTAATTGTAGGCCAATTTTCTCATCTACTTTACAATTCTGAATTATATTATATTGTTAAAACCCCCTAAAAACATTATGGAAAAACTATCATGTAATTGGTTTTATGCTTTTAGCATAAAAAGTTCCAAACTTTTGACATTTTAAAGGTACAGCAATTTCCAAATGCCTACTCTAATTATGCCATTTCACAATCACTAAAAGGTGTGTGCCTTGCAATTAATTTGGCACATTGAAATCCAGCAAACCTTAATACTGTGGTCTGAATAGCTTTGACCATATCATTACTCTACATTGACATTACAGGAGCATTAGTCATCCTAAGTCATTACATTTTTTAAAAGCGCTGTTCACACTTAAGATGTTTATGGCATATCTACAGCCATACTTGACTATTTTTGTAACTCATAGAGTTGAATCAAGAGAATTGGATAAACCTAATCATTCTCCACCTGGACACCAGGAGTTGGCTCACTAGAAAGGATAGCATCAGGGGACTCCTATTCCGGATAAGCAGGGCCTGCATCTGTTAGACATTTATGGCAAATTCTATAAATGCCTATAATGGGAATTTATGATGTTGACTGATGCCTTGGCACCAACATTGGTTAAACCAAATACTGATTTAGACAGTTGATGTAACTAAAATTTTCAGATAATGGCTTTTTATAGTGTGTGTATAACAAATATATAGGCTGGTTTGGCTGGAATTTCCATCTCCCTTTGCAAAGATTCACCTAGGCACATATCCACTATGATGTTCTTACTGTAAGTTAAACTGAAATCTAAAATTACATTTTATAAATATGGCAGAATTTTTTCCATAAATTTCCCTTAAATCTTCCTCTTTACTAAGTCATGCAACTATACTTTTATCAAGATTATATGCATGCATTTATCTATGTTGTGTTGAGTTTAGTACTAAATTATGTTCTAAAGCTGTTAAATAGGATGCACATTTTACAATAAACCCCCATATCTCACACTTGTGTTAAATTACTGTCACAGAAACAGAAGTGGGATTAAATATTAAAATACATGTGTTGCTGATAGGAAATGACTTGCTTTGCCTTTTTATTGCTTTTGCTCCTACCTGGAAAAAAGTGTTTATTCATTACAAAAAAGCGCTGCTTTCTCCCTCTAGCCTCTTGCATTTGTTTGATCTGGAAAAGGGTGACAGGCTAAAATCTGGTTTAGTTTAAGTGGTGATTTAATCATGGCTCAGAATTAGCCCAGTTTAAGACCTTAGGACCTAGCTTCACAGATATTACTGTTTCTGGACTACAAAGAAGTAGACAGAAAAACAAAATGCATTCATCTGAACGCATTTATTTCCAATAGACTTTACTTAGTCTTAGTTTACATCTTAGATACATCCTAAGACGTGTTTGTAATATATTTACTTAGTGTGTACTCACATTTTATTTTGTATACAGGCACACTTTGTATAGTTACATTTGTCATTGAAATAGCTGCTGGCCTACATGAAAAACCATAAATGCCCTGCAAATGTTGAAAAATAAAATAAAAAATAATAATATAATATTTAACATTAAATAACATTAGCTCAATTTTAGAGTTAGATCTCTTTGAATCTGTATTTCAACACATCATATTGAAAAGTGGAAATGTATGTTAATTAACCCATGATATACATTATGATTACACATTATTTTTTATCTGACATCTTATCTGTACACAAAAAAGATTTCAAAATCATCATATTTTGTCATAAAGTTATGAATGATGATTATTGTTAATGTGCAAATATTGAAATATTACATATTTTAAAAATATAACAAATACAAAGTGTGGTGAAACTGTATGTAATGTAATGTAAAAAGAAAAATCATACTTTTTATTGTAGTTATTGAATACATTTTTTAAACTTGACACATTGTAAAGAATTTTAAAGTCTATCTAAATGTCACCATATTAGGTCACTCATGTTATTGTAAAGTCAGTATTCCTGACCCCTTCATAGAAGGAAAAACAAAATGATCAAATGTCAGTGCATATAATACAGTTCTGTTAATTTACTAGATAGGACTCGCTTAACGATTTTAACAGCTAAAGCATTCTTTTAGGTATAATGCAATTTAGTTTTATATATAGAATTTCACCCTCCTTAAAATGGTATATACTTGCAGGGTTTATTTAATAGAAATCAGCAGCATAAGCCGTTAAAAGATATCCTGGAGAATATTAGCAAAGTGAAAGCAAATTTATGTGGTGAGAATAAAGTTCCATTCTTTTGCTAAACTTTCAGTCTGACCCTATAAAATGTTAAATCAGGAAGGCAAAACTATTTCTTCCCTTTAAATAATTGTGAGCATTTCACTAAATTAATGCGGCCATTTGATTGCATAAATTAAATTGGTGATAAAACTTGAAAATTGTTGGACGGCATCTTGTATAAATTATCACCAAGGCTATACTTCTCCAGGAGGTGCCTTTTTATCTCCTACTTAACTAGAAGTGAAAAGTCTGGGTTACTGCTGAAAATGCAGGCATTTCTACCCAGCTTCATCTAATAAATACTTTATAGCCCTTGCCTGTACAATATCTGTGATCTCAGAAAAGGCTTGGCATGAAACCGTTTGATAGTTATAATGGGGTTCTAAAACTGGCATTAAATAAAAACAAATCACTTACAATAAAAGTGTTTTAGAAGTTTATTGTTAGTAGAAATGATTTCTTTCTCTGCCATAATGTCCCGATTTTTTCACCTTTTTAAATAGTTTGTTAAAATGTGCAAAGTTAAGTGAGTCTTAGAAGAAGTCCAAAGGGAGAAAGGCAGCAATCCAAAAGACTGTAGTAGTTCAAAGATAAGGTGCACGCAGCCCAGGGTCCTGGTGCTTAACAAAACCCCATGTAGACATAGTGATTGGAGAAGACCACAGCACCGGAGGGGTTGAATTCCAACGATTCTTTATTTACAATTCATCCAGGTATAAAACAACGTTTTGATTCTCATTGAATCTTTATCAAGCATGCTTCGATGTTTCGATTCTCATTGAATCTTTATCAAGCATGCTTGATAAAGATTCAATGAGAATCGAAACGTCGCTGTTTTATACCTGGATGAATTGTAAATAAAGAATCGTTGGAATTCAACCCCTCCATTGCTGTGGTCTTCTCCAATCACTCTTAGAAGAAGTCATTATTTTACAAAGCAGCTTGAACTAGTGGATTGTAAGCTCATGGCATATTGTATCACAGTATCACTGTTCGGTGTATTTGTATATTTATCTTAGTTTTCCATATTGGTTTGTATTTTTAGAATGGGTTTAGAAGCTCTTGTGGAGTCGTATGCATTTTGGAGACCTTCTTTGAGGACCCTTACATTTGAAGACATACCTGGTATTGCCAAACAAGGTAAAATTCAATTGGTTTATTTATATTTGCTACTAGTAACTTTCAGACACAGTACAATAGTTGAACAAGTACACAGTGTAACTGTCATTTAAGATGATTTTTTAGGTATGAAGGAATGTTGTTAACTTAAGAAATTCTGCTTAGGCCCCATGCACACGACCGTTTAAAAATAGCCGTATATACGGCCGTATAAACAGCTGCAATACGGCCCCATGTAATCCATTTGGGCAATGCACATGGCCGTATTGTCCACTGTACCGTAAGCGAGCTGTATAAAAATATAGAGCAGGTCCTATTTTCCACCGTATTTCCGTTCTGTACGGCCCATAAAAGTCAATGGGAACTTAAAAATTTGGGATAAATATGTGCTGCATACAGCTGTGCACTGTATGCTTCCATATATATGTGCAGTATCCAGAACAGTGGGAGGTGCAGTCTGTCAGCCAGCCAATAGTCAGCCATCCATCATCTGCCAGGCCACTGTATTTTATATGGATACGGTGCAATACGTTGCCATACGGTTGCAATACGTCCTGTATTTACGTCAGAATACAGCCGTATATACAGAACAGAAAAGACCAGATGGCCGTGTGCATGAGGCCTTCATTTGTAAAGAAAGTGACGGCTAAGTCCCCCTTTTTATTTACACAAAAGTCACACATTTTGGAGCAACCCCTTTTAATTTTTTCCCTGTGCCAGCAGGGGAATAAAGTGTTATTGAGCAAAAATTTGCAGCTTTTTTAAATATCAACATCTGAATTCCGGAGATAATTCTGGCACAACACCGGAAAACTTGGTTATATTGCAAACTTTGTTGGGCAGGTGAAAAAAACAATTTTCCTTGCAAAACTACCAATGTGCCTAAAATTTAACAAATGTAACCGAATAAAAAGAGAAAGAAATTTGATTTGGTTACTAGATGATTTTTCATCGGATGAAAATTTTGCCTTTACTGCTTTTCCCTTTATTTGATATAGTACAATATGTTTCATACAGGTTTATATAATTGGTCAGTTTCTGACAATCAGAGCAGTCGGTTACCATGAACAATAGTGCATTATATTTCCTTAAAGTAATTTGGTACAACAATGCCATTTTGCTTGTTTAAGTCTATGCTAGTACTGTAACTTGATTATGATTAATATGATTATATTACAGAAAAATGAGAATGGAATAATTACTCAACATTTTGTGAATGCTTCTTAAAAGGGAATGTTAATTGGATAGCCATTTTAAAAATGAATGGTTGTTGCTGGCCCGATACAGGAGGCCTGCTAGTTATCATTGTTCCTTATAAGTTACAGCTGAAAGCTATGTCAATAGCAGCTCTCTCCCCTACTGTTTTTAATGGGTGCTAAAGTATTTGCAAATGAGCTCTCTCTTGATAACAGCTGATTATGAGAGTTTCCTGTAGCACCCTCCTTCCAGTAGTTAAAAAGCAAGATATCAATAAGTGCAGTGGCATCTAATACAAAAATATCATACTGGTAGAAAGGCTGTGAATCTCAAAATTGTGAGTTTCTCCTTTAAGTTGGATTTTAACCATTTTATGTTCCCTTTTAATTTATTTCTTTTATTCAATTCATGTACTTCATTTTGGACTCTATTTACTACAGTAAGCCTATGAACCAAAAAATAAATTTTTTTCATGTCTATGTATTTTGCATATACCATATGTTTTAGTAGCTTTTAATTCCTTTAAAAAAATAGTGTTGTTATAATTTGTTTTCTGCTATAAAGGCTTTCTAAAAAGTGAGAGTAGCATTGCGAAAGTTAAAGGAAACGTGCATGTTTTGCTCTCTCCTGTAAGATACTATGAATACTTTATTGACATTGGTGTTAATATAAGTAATGATATCCTATCGTGCCATGTGCATGAACTGAAATCTATATATTTTTGGGGATATATTACCCACATTGATAATATTTTTGAGAATTACCATTTTCATTTGGTCACAATTTATTTTAAGTGATGAAAATACAGATCCTCTTCCCCTTCTACTAAATTTCATGGTAAAGTATGTCATTCTATCAGGATTAATGCTAAAATGAAATCATCACATCTGGCAGATCCATATATTAGATTCAGTGAAGTGATGATAGTCAGTTAATGATCAACACTTGGCTGTAACTTCCATACAGATGGACTTGATTTGATACAATTTTGCTGTTAATTCTGATGAAACGATATGTTCTGTCATGAATTACTTATATATATACATATTACAAAAATATTTAACTAGGATACTAGAGTCTTAATCTTTAACACATTGATAGTGTCTACATCCAAGATTTTATGCTACAGAACCATGAAAAAAAGAGAAACAGTGCTGGTTCTTTGACAGTCTTCTAACTTTTTTGGATCTAAAATTGATGAAAGACTTGGCTGTCTACATATCTGAATTATTTTGTATTAATAGCATCCCTGTATTAACTGTATTCCACCATTTTTATGGTATGACTTAAATTGTATTTTTAAAAAACTGCAACACAAAAAAACTGTGTTCACAAAAATAGTTTGTGTATCTCTGTATTATGATTCCTAAAACGAGTCTGTGTATGGTGTGTGGAATACAACCTACATACAAATGTTTCTGAATAACCAATCTTCCATTAGAAATTAATTTTAAATTAATTTTTAATGATATAACTGCAAAATATTTACACCTCATCTCACTAAAGTAAAAAGTTAACCATCCATCAGTTTCTAAACTGAATAATTTGGGTTGAATGTTGTTGATATCAATAATGTAAGCCATGCAACATGGCAAACTTAAAGGGGTTTTCCTGCTGATAAAGATGACCAGGCCCAAAACTTCAGATCGGGTGTGTCCCAAACAGACAATCCGGCAAATTGGCATCCCTACCTACTAGCCATGGTTGTGATTGGCCAAGGGGATTCCCCTGGCCAATAAAAGCCATGACTACTTTCTAGAGGCGTTTATATACTGAACAGCCAATCCGGCAATATGTTTGAGTCAGGTGGGATGCACCCGAACCCGAGCAGGAAGTTCGGGTCTGCTCATCTCTTCTTACTAATAATAGATTATGCTAACCTCTATGGGCAGGCCTCACAGCTTTAGTCACAGCTCCAAAACTCATCAAATCAGAAGTGATAACATCACTTTCATTCTGCCTTAGCAATCATGGCTGCATAGATGGCATGTGAGTGCTGGGGTCTGGGATGGGCACAGCAGTCACATGCAGAATAAACGTGATATATGAATTAGAAAACCAAGGGATGCCACTCCAGAGTGGTATATATGCTTTTTGTTTGCATTGTTGTAAAGAAGCCTGCTCTGCAAATCAGAAAACCCCTAGATAGACACACATAATCGGCAATTTGTGTATGGTTGAAAATATGCCAATAAAGGATCAATCATGTAGCAATCCAACATAACCGATCCTTTCTTTGTTTCTTTGACATCCTTGGTCAGACAGTGTCTTGGTCATCTGTGTTTTCTTGGACGGGATGTAGCCAGATTCCTACTATACTACCAGGTCATAAATCTAAAATCATCAGGACATAAAATAATGTTTGCGGGCAGAGAGAAAAACAACTCCTATGAACATGAGAACACTTTGACAAACTTTCAGTTCCACCACATATTATAGACACAAGCCATTTCTTTCAGAGGCCACTATTTAATTCAATTTTCAATACGCCTTCTTCATTTTTGTTTTTTTTTAATTTTTCACTCCCCCCACCTAAACTTTATTATTTTTCCATGTAAAGAGCTGTGTGAGGACTTGTTTTCTGTGTTAGAAATTGCACTTCATCCTGACGGTATTTAATATTCCATGCCGTATACTGGGAAGTGGGGAAAAAATTCCAAATGCAGTGAAATTGGTGGAAAATGCATTTGTACCATTTTATTAAGGACTTGGATTTTATGGATTTTATTGTGCACCCCAAATTCATGTCTACTTTAATCTTTGGGTCACCGAGATACCAAATTTATATAGGTTTTATGATGTTTTCATATATTAACAAAAATGACTACCTACTGTACAAAAAAAATATTCTCCATTCTGCCATATTCTGGTACTAATATCTTTTTTAAAATTCAGTGTATTGAGCTGTGTGAGATCTCAATTTTTATAACTTTTGATGGTGTTTTCAATGCTACCATTTTGAGGCCTTTTTAATTTTTTTATATTTTACAAAATGGCAAAAAGTTTTTTACTTTGGGGACTATTTTCCATTACGGGGTTAAACACCAGAAATAACAGTTATTATATTTGATAGTCTGGACATTTTGGGACGTGGTGGTACTTAACATGTTTATGATTTTTACTGTTTATTTACATTTATAGTTCTAGGGAAAGGGGATGGTTTAAATGTTAATGTTTTTCTTAAAATTTTTTCTTTTTTTTTTTTTTTTTTGCAAAGCATGAAACTGGTTGGGATGGTAAGAATCATGTGGATTCTCTGCCAGAAAACCGAATAAATGAATATTAATGTGTGGATTAAATAAAATTATATAGGTGATGGGTCAAGTACAAGGCCCATTATTACAGCTTTCAATATCATATGATGACATGTTATCTGAACATTGTTTTCTTTACTTGGGTTTCATACGGATACACTGCATGTCATATGATATTTTAACTTTATTATTTGCTATATGGACTAATTCTTGTGGTATAAAGACATTCTGTCAGGTACAGAAGTATTACAAAGATTTTGTTATCTGACCAGCATCACTATTTACATTCATGTACACAAGTATGTTCTTATTTGAACAATACTACAAAAGATGTTCGTGTTCATGTGAGCCATAAATTCTCACCAAATATTGTCATCATTTCATTTACATAATTGAAATCTCTCAAAGGTCCTTGGCCTAGCCTATACTATTTATTATGTCACAAGAAACTTCAACTTTTATTACCCTGACAGATGTGTAATTGGAGTTAGGATTTGTTTTGGTATACAGGCGGTCCCCTACTTAAGGACACAAGACTTACAGACAACCCATAGTTACAGATGGACCCCTCTGCCCACTGTGACCTCTGGTGAAGCTCTCTGGATGCTTTACTATAGTCCCAGACTGCAATGATCAGCTGTAAAGTGTCTGTAATGAAGCTTTATTGATAATCCTTGGTCCAGTTACAGCAAAAAAAATTTTAAACTCCAATTGTCACTGGGACAAAAGAAAAAAATTTGTCTAGAATTTCAATTATAAAATATACAGTTTCGACTTACATACAAATTCAACTTAAGAACAAACCTCCGGACCCTATCTTGTATGTAACCCGGGGACTGCCTGTAGTTATTTTCATTGGCGCTGAAAGGATAGTTTTCACTTTTCCAAAGTTGCACTAACTACATATTAGGGCACATTTACTTACAAGGCTACTCGAGTTCACTTAAAGTGCATTGTCTATCTATAATGCACTGTGCGGCTATTCACTAAGATCGTGCGCCAGAGATCATGAAGGTGTTGCTTCCCCGCACAGGTTCCACAGAGTTCACCATCTTTTTTGTGGTGCTTCTTTAACATAGGGCGTGTGACCCAATTTGAAAGTTAAATACGGCACTTGGTCCGAGTCAGTCGGACCATCCAACGCCATGCCCCCTATTTTGTGTCGCATGGATGCCAGCGCAGCTGCGCAACAAAAGGGTCGCGTGCATCACAATTTCAGCGCAGACACTTCTTAAATAGTTGTGCAAGCTGTTTTAGCCATGAAGAACGTGAACAGTCCGACTAAAGTGCGTTGCAAAGCCCTTGTCTATAAAGTCTATAAAACAATGAGGACAGTTACTGGGGAAGTCATTGCTCTAAAATTAGCACTATGTAGGGTCAAAGGTCTCCAAGAGGGAGAAAACACCCAGATATTATCTAGAAAATGAAGTTTAATAGGTATATCAGAGTCAGCTCCCTTGCTCATATCAGCCACACTTAGTCCACAATATGTATGTAGTACCATGACATAAAGAAGAACTTGTTCTAAACCTTTTTATTCCCAAACATTGATTTTTAATAAACTTTTTGGTACTGATTCCAACTGTTTAGTACTGATTTCATGCTATATCTATTTACAGATGTGTGCAACCTATGAGTATGATTTTTGGAGCACAAAATATGAGTATTCTCAATTTAGACTTTGTATTATATCTACAGCTATTATATCTATAATAGCTATGTCAACCCTACAGTCAAGTTTAACCCTTTCCTTGTCCTTTGTAGTGCCACAGCCAGAAGCTCTCTATATATTTAAATGAGAGTTGGGAATGCAGTCAAGCATAGTTGTTTATCAGTGTGATATAAGTTAATAGAGTCACACATTTAGGGCCAGTTCTCTATTCATAGAGCCCGTTGCATCAAATGGCACTGAGGGTATTCAAATACCCCACCCCCACTCCTCAATTTTGGAGACTGGTATAAGTCTTACCTGCAACTTCAAAAGTTTTATAAAATGTAGATATGCCATTTCATTAACCCTGCTTTGTATATTTTCATTTATTGACTTGCACACCGAGCTATGCAAAGGGGTTTTTTAAATTTACAATCGCTGACTTTGTGCACACACCTTAAATCCATAAGAGCCCTATTATATATAGTCTCATTGGATACATAACATATTTTCCTGAGAGACTATATTTGCTCCTAAAAGCAATGCTTTTACAGAAGAAAATCTACTTGCAAAGTTGTCCTGAGACTTTCTTTTAACTGGGCAGATATTCAGTTTGCTGTCATGTCACTTTATCTAAATACCATTTATAAGGCATAGTCCTTCCAGACACTCTATACACAGGGAATAAGCCCTTCCATCCTCTCCTAGCTACACCTCCAACCTCTGTAATAGGACTTAATTTTCTGCATAAAGAATAGGACATTGTTAATCTTCCCTTGTATTATGAAACTGTAATTGTCCCATTTAAAATAATCCATTCCTCGAGACAGATAACAATTGTACCCAGATAACTTTACTGTCAGGAATAATGACTGCTACACTTTTCAAAAAATTGCCATATTGCACAGTTATTTTAACCTTCTAACTCTTATTATTGGCACCTATTAGTCATTTCCATCACTCTGGGACTACTTTCATCTTATTTAGATTTTCTTACCAAATACAAGGAAAACTAGAAACAAAATTGAACTATGTAAAATGAAGGGAGCCAAACCAGTTCATGATGATGTATGACTTTATTTAATGTTAGATGTGGTAAAAAACAAGATTGAAGTGAACAAAAGGAAAATGTAGTTGGTACAGACACATTCACACAAGCCTTTTTCTCTAGTATTGCACTAATTAATGTGTTTTTACATATGGATGTGTAGATATATCTAACCATGTGAATTAATTGGTGTTATTTGTATTAACATTTTAGGAAATGCAGGAGCATCCTCTCTACTGTCTGGCTCAGGAGCAGCAGCCACTCATCCTCACTTATTGCCAGGTTCACCTTGCTCTTCTCCTGCTTTCCATCTTGGAGCAAATACAGGTCAGCTCTGTAGCCTTTCTCCAGCCGATTATTCAGCATGTGGCAGATCTAGCCTTGCACTTAACAGATATAGCACTTCTCTTGCTGAAACTTACAACAGACTTGCCAACTCAACCAGTGAAACATTTGCAACACCAAGGACCCCTTCCTATGTTGGAATGGGAGGCAGCACTACAGTAAATATGTCAATGGCAGGAACTGATAATGAAAATTTTGGATGTCCCCAAACAAGTTTATCTATGCAAATTTCAGGAATGTCTCCTCAACTACAATATCTCATGCCTTCACCAGCAGGTAATGCTTTTGGCAGTGGACAGCCACATCAAAGTTCTTACAATGCCTTTAGGCTCCACAGCCCTTGTGCTTTGTATGGATACAACTTCTCCACTTCCCCAAAACTTGCTTCTAGTCCAGAAAAAATTGTGTCTTCTCAAGGAAGTTTTTTGGGGTCTTCCCCAAGTGGAACCATGACGGATCGCCAGATTCTTTCTCCTGTGGATGGAGTTCATCTCCTCAGTGGAACAGGACAGCAAAATTTCTTTGACTCCAGGGGATTAGGGAGTCTTACGCTATCAACATCTCAAGTACCAGCACATATGGTTTGATGGAAGTATAATTAAGGCATTTTTTTAATCAATAATGAACTTTAAATTAATTTTTTTCTTGTTTGTAAATATGTATATATAATACTAAAAATAATAACTCGCAATGACATATTTTTTTTAAATTACTTTTTGTATTTCTTGTAGCTTGCTTACTCACAGAATAAATAGCCATAAAGACACAACCACTCACTTAGCCGTATCCTTTCACTACATAAATAAATGTTTTCAACTCGTTTGTACTTCATATTTATGTATCCACTTTAATCTCAATGAGTGAGCATTATTAAATACAATAAAAAATGTACCATAAAATAGGTATTTAAGAGATTGTCTTTATATAACTTTTTACAATTTGATGTATCAGACATATAAGTACCATTAGATAAAAACTACATTGTATTAGAGAAATCATTATAGTGTACACTGTAGCAAAATAACATGCACGGTTCTGTTTTATACATTCATAAATTATCATATACAAATAACAGCATTTCATACATTCAGACTTTTGGCTGTGGGTTGTTACCTAGCTCTGGTCACATGTAGTGATGAGCAGACCCATTGAGGTTTGGGATCAGCTAAGTTTACTCGAATCCATATCTCAAAATTATGTTCATGGGTCCGGGTACTGAATCTAATCCCCCTATACACACCCGCAGTTGGTGCTGGAACACATTTCTGGTGTTAACTCTTACTTGTAACACCCGCAATCGTGCTAGCACCGATTGTGGGTGTTAACCAGTCGATTGCGCCGGCATGGTAGCGCATTGGCGCCTCTATCTTGGTGCAGATCGTCTTTCCCCGTGACGTCATCGGAGAGGAGCGAATGGTTACCATGACAGCCTCACGTCTTCTAAAGACCCGAAGCTGTCTTATTTTAAACCTATTCATTACAAAGGGCGATTTGAGGAAAATCCCCATACACTGCCATACTGTAGTATGGCAGCATATGGTAGGATAAATCAGACAACCTATGGTTAAAGTACCCTAGAGGGTCTGAAAAATAGTAAATAAAATTAAAAAAGTAAAAAAAAAATGTTTTTATTAAAAAAAAATAAAAATTTAAATCACCCCCCCTTTCCCTAGAAGTCATATAAATATAAATAAACAGTAAAAATTATAAAGACATTAGATATCTCTGTGTCCGTAAATGCCCAATCTATCAAAATATAATACGTTTTTTTCATGCCGTTTAACCCTGTAAGGGAAAATAGTGCCCAAAGTTGAAAATGGCACTTTTTTTGCCATTTTGAAAAATATAAAAAATTTACAGTGAAAAGCGGTAAAATCCAAGCCCACAAGAGAACGCCGCAAATGTGTGTTTTCACCAATTCCACAGCATTTGGAATATTTTTCCTGCTTCCCAGTACACCACATGGAATACTAAATACCGTCACTATGCAGAGCAGTTTGTTACACAGAAAACAAGCCCTCACACAGCTCTTGGAAAATGGAAAAATAAAAAAGTTATAGATTTTTGAAGGTGGGGAGTGAAAAATGGAAATGCAAAAACAAAAAAGGGCCTGATCGTGAAGGGGTTAAAGATGACCATTCTTTTTGAAGACAATATTTCACTGTAATTTTGAATGGTTATTTTAAAAAGGTTTCCTGTTTTTACAGGAAAACCCCTAGGGAGCAAGGACTGTAAAACATAAAAAAAAATAACAGGGCACTATCCTTGGCCTGGTATTCTGTTTCCGCAACACAACCCCCAGTTTTATTTTGATTTTGTATACTGTACTTCCAATAAGTGGCTTCAATGGCTACTGGAGTGAGAATGTTGATGTAATAGATGATAATAGATAAATTACTGTCATCGCTCCTGTATCTGATTAGTCACAGCAATTCTGTTAATTTTTTCATTTATGGTCCAGACAGGACTAAACACAAGGAGACTGGGGACTGCATCTGAGAATGATAGTACCATATATTTATCTTCTCCCTGCTCCCCTTCTGCATGCCCAAATCCCCCTGAAAACTCCTTTTAAGAGCTTTTACAGTTTGAAGTACCTTTACAGTTTAAATGTATTCTGATTGCTTCAGGTTACACAGGTTTTGATTGATTTGATTTGTGTACCATTTGAACCTGAAATAACATACTTTCTTTTAATTTTACATATTTGAGAGCACATTGCATTTAATAAAAAATTAAATATTAATGTCTAGAACTTACTCTCAAGTTACTTTTTCAAATTACTTGAAATATACACAGATGTATAACATAATTATGAAATAGAGATGGTCACATGCAAGACCAAAACTGAAGAAAATGGAGTATTTCAACCTTAACAAACCTTTACCAACAAAATGTAACAACAGACAATAGTTTTAGCTGACTAATTAACTCTAATTGAACTCTCAGAGTAAAATTTGTATGGTATGGTATGGACATTTGATTACCAGACAATTTCAAATGGCAGCTTTATCTTTTAATAAGCACCAAATAGCTTAATGGACAATGCAATGACCAATTACCTCTAAAGCTAAACCAACCAACCTAAATGTTTCACATATTTGAGGATTCTCACAATCTACATTATAAAAATTGTATCTTAATTCATCATAAAATGTGAAACCATGAATGATTGATAGGTTAGCAATGTAATGATCGATGCCTTTACAAGTTTTCATTTTACCAAACTTTTTTTAATGGCTAACTGACGCCTAAGTGGGCTGTATTGGACTTAGTGAAATTATACATCAGGTCTTACTCTTGCCTGTCTTTGCGGCTCCAGCAGTCATTGTCAATTGATATTGGTGGGGTGAGCATGTTTTCCTGCTTGCAGGCGGCAAAGTGGACATCTACCATCAGTAGCCTACAAAAAAAGTTGCTCAGGACTGCTTACACAGGTATTTAAGAAGGGCCACATTTGTGTTACATGCAACCATTTTGTGGCACAGCTGCATTAATGTTCATACAACACAAATTAGAGGGCGTTCCGGTGCTCAGTCGGACTGTGCGCCAAATTAACATGCAAAGTATGACAGAATTGTGTCACATGTCCCATGTAAAGATGCACCAAAAAAAAGTTTGTCCACTCTGTTGGAGCAGTGCAGAAGGCGCCAAGTTTATGCAGAACGTGCACCAGAAATCCTGAATCTGGTGCACCCTTCACACTACACAGGCAAACTGCATGTAGTGAAGTTTGAACTCTTCTTCTGGAGCGCTTCGGCTATGTCACTGGAGCCCCTCAAAGCGCCTCCTCTTTTAATTTATTCACTCCCCATGTTCCAAAACAAGTCCCGCCAACTTGTACAGGAATGGGGGGAGTGAATAAATTAAAAGATGAGGTGCTTTGATGTGCTCCGGTGATGTAGCCAGAGCGCCCTGTCTAATTAGAATATTTTTTTATAACTCTTTTATAACAGAAATTGTGGCATATAGAGTTATAATAAAATAAGTCCTGAGGAACTTCATAGTAGGACACGTCTATCACCAGTAAAACTGATGGTAGGTGTCCTTCAATGAAATAAAACATTAGCCATTATAGTATTAATATAGGCAACAACAGTTCTACTAAACGAGGCCCAATATTCACTTTAAACCTTCTTGTAAATACTATTGATTGTGAAGAGTTATATTTACTAAACCCATATCCTCTTCAAGGATTTATAAACCAAGTGTGAAGCAGCCTCCATAAGGTGAAAGCCTCTTATGGAAAATAATCTGCTAAATCAACTTCATTGGGTTTGTCATCTGCGAGGCTGTGCCATTATAGCATCACTGGTACAATACCCACATCTCCAGCCTTCCATAACTGATTACTGCTAGTGACATGCTGCCATTCTCAAATTTGTGACTGCTGAGGTTAATGAATCGTTTCAGTGGTCATGTGAGGACACATGAAAAGTCATCGGGGGAGATATATATTTATTTTTCTTTCCTATGTTTCATTAGTCTCTATATAGCTGTATCATGGTGAGGAATAACTTTTATGCTCTTTTGTTCCCTAATTATGCATGTCGACTTCACCGGCTCCCAGGAAATCTCAAGCCGACTGATGCAGCCTCCTGAGTGGGCAAAGGACGACACATGCACTAGATTTCCTGAGAGCCGCGATACAGCTATATAAAGACTAATGAAGATTTGCCCCATTATGAGGAAGAAAAAAACTGAGCGGTATGTATATTTAGTTTCCTCATGACTACCTAAGTAGTAGTTTTCCTTTAAGGTATAAAGTGATTATTTATCGGCTGATTTTCATATGATTTCAAGAAGTGAGAACAGTTCAATTAGTTTTTTCGAGATTTCTTGTTCACAGCAATTTTTTTTATATCCATATTGTGGAAGAAAAAACGAGGCTACATAAGGTAATTCATTAGATTTGGATAACAATTTCTTCCTACATTCATATTGTTCACCTGATGTATTATTGAAAAAATTGTAACAACTACTAAACCATGAGTGGTTACCGTACTATTATAAAGAGTCACTGGAACTACTGCAGCTGTCTTGGTCTGATAAGAAGATTAAATGCACCTCCTTGAATGCTGCGCTATCATTGTATGGTGAAATCTATTTTCTATTTAATATTAAAATCCAAATGTTAAAGCATATACAGTACTACTTATTGCTGCGATCACTGGAAAAGAAAGAAGAAGCATGTTAACTTCCCAGTGTATGAATTTTGTTGTATGGTATAGACTTTTCTTGGCCTCTCATAGACCACTCTCTTTAACATTTTATTCACTTCAAAGAGACTAAAATGACGACGAACAACCATATTTAACTGGTCACACGAGACACCTGCTCTGAGATGCTCCACTGTGCACATAAAGGGTTAAATATTCCTCTACAATAAGTTAGACACACAGATTTCTTTGATTACCATATAAGTGACCTTTCTGTCTTAGATAAGATTAAAGTATACATCAAAATTCATTTTTGTTTTAACAATTATGTTTTCTTCCCAGTAAAGCACATTCCAAAACATATAGTACAACCTAAGCTCTGGTTAACATTTGGGATAGTTTGCAGTCCATATTTAAACATACCAAATGCTGGAATCTTCGCCTGTCATTAGATTGACACCTGTTACAACACACAAGCCACCCCTATCCATGTCAAAGGAGGAATCTGCTGGTGACTGGCATAACAAGGTCTGAGATTTGTTGCATACATCACCTTATAGTATTCTGATGTCTCTAGATTGTTGCTGATTGCTCTTGTCTACAACATTCCAAAGTCAACAAAATGAGGCTGAGTGTTACAGCCAGTATCCTTAGCAAATTACAACGCTGTGTTTAGGTGAACAATTTGACTGATGTATAGGAATGATAATAACAATTCTTAAATCAAAGGCTTAAAAAAACCCAAAAAATCCCATTTACAGGATGTACTATAAATACTGATCTGGACTGATCTGGAGGATTCCTTTACTTATTACGGACTTTAACACACAATAATGATAATAACATAAAAAATTACCTCTTAATATTATATAAGCATTTTACCAACACTGAGTGTCATTCAGTTTATGAACAAATCTTTATGATTAGTTTTTTTTGGAAATTATCAGGCTGTGGATAGACACAACCCCAACTGATTACTATTTGGCAAGTTACCAATTTTATACAAGTTATAACAAATTAACGATCTAACACTCAGTTATAAGAAGACATTTCAAATTGAATTATGCATCAAGAATTCTTTAACCAGTTCAGGTCTAGGGTAATTAGCAGTTTCAGGACCGGACACAGTTTTCATTATATGTTATTTTAATGGCTCCATTCTTTTTTATTTTTTGGGTTAGCCACAATTGTCAATGTTTCAGATGTGCTGAGCCTTGATGACGCAGTTGCCTCTAAGCACCAGCATCCCGGCCACCACATGATCAGTCACATTATCACTGCAGGCAATGCCTCAATTCTCGTAGTGCTTGATAATTAAATGCTGCTTCAGACTTCTCTCCAGGGACCCCTGCAGCTGCATGCAGCAGAGGAACTGACATTCAACAGTCCCATTACTTAGGCCACCTCATAAAACCTGTATCAAAAATTTGCTATGGCATAGGCTTTATGGACCCGGACTGCCCACCGTAAATTTACACTGGGCAATATGAGTACCTAAAGTTTGTGCCAGGAACCAGTGAATTAGTTTAGCATAAATGGATATCTTTCTAACTACTTGACTTGTGTATGGCAAGACGTGTATGGCAAGATGAAGGGGTTACAGTATGGTGTGAGTCAATGGGGGTCATTTATTTTTCTTCCTGTTTATTCTATCTTTTTTGAGACATTTTTTGGTGCATTGCAATTTGTACACCTTTTAGAGGACATTTGCTTTTCGTCAGTAAGACACATTCATCTTCTATGCAAGATGTGCTAAATGTTGCAAATGACATTTATCATTTCTAATTGTCTACAATTTGCGACATAAGGAAAACTTTGAAAATGGAAAGAAGTGACTTGAGACATTTGTAAGAAGTTTTTGCAACATTTGTAACAAATGTCTCAAAAAGAGATCTCAAAAACCCCATTTAACACAAGGAAAAAGTGAGATTGATAAATGACAATGAGCCAAAAAAAACTGAGATAAGATAATTGACTTAAATAATAATATGACTAGCAGTACTTTAATATTCCATAGCATATGTACTTGTGCTCAGCAGAGAATATTAGGTTTGACTAGGAAGATAGGTCGATAAGGATGGGTGGACAGATATAGACATCTAAACAGTGTTAAAGTGAGGATCATATAAGTCTCAGAGAGGAATATTGCTTTGTGGGATATTCGCAAGGGACACTTAAAAACTCATCAACTTGACTAAGCTGAAATATTACTGTAGCTTAGTGAGAGCACATTACTGTGTGTTATATTTAACCAGCAAGTGTAAAAATGTTCTGTCATGTGAAGGTTAAGGCCATGACAAATGTTGAGTATATGAACTTCTGATATAAATACCAGGCAGGAGGTTTTTATTTTAGCATTGAAGAATGAGCAGCTTGCAAGTCTAGGCTGTAAATGACAGCTCCATGCTAGGTTCTCATAACTATACTCCTACTAGGAAATATAGTGATCCTATGAAGAACATTTCTGCATAAGTAGGGAAATGAGCTTTGGGAAGAATAACATGTGCCCATGTGAGAGGTTTAACACCTCTATTAGACTTGTCAATTTGAAGTGTGTTTGGGCAGCTAGACAGCATGGAGAGTGTTGTGGGATTGGTCATAGTAGTGCAAATACAACATTTACAGAGGGGAGCAAGTACTGCATCATATTCATACTATAACATATACTATATATAACTATATACTATAAATATTATCTCAGACAAATTAGGAAACTTATAAAAGTAATGTTGTTGTATTTAACTTCCTGGCATTATATTTAGCTGTAAAATGGTTTTGGATCTCCATCTAATCAGATACTATAAGATAAAGCATTTCATGCTTAACACTCCAGTGCCTACAATATCTAGCATTGCCCTGTTTGTGAGGTTTGAAACAATGGACCTACAGATTCACAGAGAGGAAAATGTCAAGTCCTTCAAGTTTGGGACCACGGCTTTCAGTATTTAACAACCTTCTCAGATCTCAGTCTTCATCTTTACACCTCTAAGCATTTGGTGATATATTATCATACTTACATGGTGGTAAAACAATGGTATGATCACAGTTAAAGTCAATAACACATTCATTGAGTATTGCTGGCTCTAACATTGGGAAGAACAATTATAGTGTTGGTGTCTATGAAATATTCCAGCAGCTGTGATCTGTAAACCAGATGGCTCTTAGCGAATTATTACAGTGTCTGCTTGATACAGGTTTTCAAATGCCCAGTCCTTTCACTTCGCTTGGCTTCCACTGTGCTCGGCTTTTAGAGAGTAATTTTATACATTCTGAAGTCAAGAAAAGGGGGGTTTGGAATGAATGCACCCAAAAATTTAACAGTTTACATTTTTTGTTTCATTTTTAAAATGCATGATTTACCAATGATTATATGTAAAATATATAGTGTGTCACATCGCATTAAACACTGGAGATTGTCCAGGTTTGAGACCACTACTATTTTCATGAGAACTTTGTTTCTGAAAAACAATGGATTCATTTTTATATTTAGTTGTGGCTTTTGGATTTGTACCATTGCATACTCTTGTTTGATTATTTGGATTTGAACTATTGATGGAATTGGTTCAAGGAAAATGAAATTCTAAGATAAGTGATTTCCTAATTGTTGTGCTTATGATTTGGTATTTTGATACAGTAATACATGCAGTGGTCAAAATATACTTAGCTATGTATTTTTATATGTGCTATCACAATCTTCAGCATAGATCTGGAGTCAGGAGCAGCATAGATCCTGTTTCTAGCTTCCCATATTTCCCTTGATTGACGCCTTTCTAAAAAAGACCCTTATTTCTAAAGTCTTAGTGAGTAAAACTATGTCTTATCTGTGTGTCTCACGCCTGTAAAATGTCTGATAGCTTGTGAGTAGGATAGCTCCTCTTTCGCTCTGACTTGATGATAGAGGCAATGTCAAAACATTATGTATGTTGGTAGTAGTGGGGTTTTAACTATTCCTAAACCCATATTGAATGTTATATGCAGCTTGATGATTGCTTTCCATGACTTATCCTGTGTTGTCATAAAATAAAATTCTCCCGATAACATAATTTTAGGGAGAGAAATCTTTATAAGTCATGTTGAAATCTGAGTTCGAGACTCAATATAAAGCTTCCATCACACATTGTTTCATATTTGATGGGGAACATTAGGTCTCATTTTAAAGTGCAGAAGATCCATAAAAAGAAAAACTAAATAGCTGATGAATGGGAAAAAACTATGGAAACTGTGATATATTGGGTCCTATAAAATCTATGGTCTTATGAAACTGGAAGACATGTCCTTCTATGGACAGGTAATAATGTTAACCTAATGTCTTATATTTAGGAAAATTAATAGGAAGTGTAAGATCATAGTCACTGTCACAGAGATAAGAGACTATGACGTTCTTCAAAAGCTAATGAGAGAACTATTCTCAAAGATTACAAGCTCTTGTGAGCAGGGCTTACTCCTATTGTTTCATGTTTTTACTCTGTAATATCTTATTTTGTATGGATGTAAACAGAGACAGAACTCATCATTTGTATATGCACCCCATTATTTGTAAAGAACTACTGAATATGATGGCCCTATATGAAAATATATCATTTATTTATCTTTTATTATTATTTCTGTTATCTATCTCATAATATTTGTCAAATATTTGGTTATCACCCCATGTACATACAATGTTTCCTTAATCTCAGTTGATAGTAATGGTGAGAAATTTCTAAGAAATAATAATTCACACATTGTTTGTACATTCCAGTAGCTCTGGAACCCTGCATCTTGCCAGCGTCTGGAACCCTGCATCTTTCCAGGGTCTGGAACCCTGCATCTTTCCAGCGCCTAGAACCGTACATCTTGCCAGTGCCTAGAACCCAGAATCTTGCCAGAATCTTGAAACTTGCATCTTGCCAACATCTGGAATGCTGCATCTTGCCAGCTTCTGGAACCCTGCATCTTGCCAGCACCTGGAACCCTGCATCTTGCCAGTGTCTAGAATCCAGAATCTTGCCAGCATCTTGAACCTTGCATCTTGTCAATGTCTGGAACCCTGCATCTTGCCAGCATCTTGAACCCTGCATCTTTCCAGAATCTGGAACCCTGCATCTTGCCAGCATCTGGAACCCTGCAACTTGCCAGCATCTGGAACCCTACATCTTGCCAGCACCTGGAACCCTGCATTTGCCAGTGTCTAGAATCCAGAATCTTGCCAGCATCTTGAACCTTGCATCTTGTCAGTGTCTGGAACCCTGCATCTTGCCGGCATCTTGAACCCTGCATCTTTCCAGCATCTGGAACCCTGCATCTTGCCAGTGCCTAGAACCCAGAATCTTGCCAGCATCTGGAACCCTGCTTCTTGCCAGCATATGGAACCCTGCATCTTGCCAGCGTCTGGAGCCCTGTATCTTGCCAATGTTTGGAACTCTGCATCTCGCCAGCGTCTGGAACCCTGCATCTTGCCAGTCCCTAGAATCCAGAATCTTGCCAGTGTCTGGAACCTTGCATCTTGCCAGAGCCTAGAACCCTGCATCTTGTCAGCATCTGGATCCCCACATCTTGCCCATATTTGGAACCCTGCATCTTGCCAATGTCTGGAACCCTACATCTTGCCAGTGCCTAGAACCCAGAATCTTGCCAGTGTCTGGAACCCTGCATCTTGCCAGCTTCTGAAACCCTGCATCTTGCCAGTGCCTACAACACAGAATATTGCCAGCATCTGGAACCCTGCATCTTACCAGTGTCTGGAACCCTGCATCTTGCCTGTTCCTAGAACCCAGAATCTTGCCAACATCTGGAACCATGCATCTTGCCTGTTCCTTGAACCCAGACTCTTTCCAGCATCTGGAACCCTGCATTTTGATGGCCTCTGGAACCTTGCATCTTGCCAGTGCCCAGAACCCAGAATCTTACCTGCTTCAGGGATTCAGCATCTTGCCAACATCTGGAACCCCACATCTTGACGGTATCTGGAGCCCTGTATCTTGTTAGCCCAGTGAGAACTTTGTATATTTTACCCATTAAATCTTATCTGTTTTGTACTTTGCTCCTGCTACTTTCACGAAAAATAAATGTGTTTTCTTTTAAAATAGTTGACATTTTGTGCACTTTTTATCGGTCACGCTATTTTACATTTCAATACATTCTCACAAAAAAGTATTAAAAGTATTGTATAACTGAATGAATAACTGTATTGAACGTGATATAGAACATGAGGGGCACAATAAAGAAAGTTTTATTTATTCAAATTTTCTAAGAGAGTAACATTCAGAGCATGCACTGCAAAATAAAACACAAGGGCATACCCTAAGGATTTATCCACACTACCTTATGGACTATTTGACTTAAACATATACAGTATGCAACAAAAGATTACGTTTGAAGCATTTTTAATTAAAAAAATTAATAATTTAGGTGATAATAGTTAACTTTTACATACTTCATTAACCCCTTAACCCCACAGCCCTTTTCAGTTTTTGCATTTCCAAAATGAATAACTTTATTATTTTTCCCTTCTAGATTGATAAGGGGATTGTTATCCGTGAGACAGATTGTACTACCTATTGTTAGTATTTCATATACTATGCTACATACTGGGAAGCTGGAAAAAAAATCCAGATTTAGCACAATTGTAAAAAAGAACGCAATTGAGCCATGATCCTACAGCTTTGTAACTACTACTTTGCTTCCACAGTTCGCTGACACATACCCTTTATTCTTTGGATCAGTATGGTCATGGAGATACGTTAGGGGAGGTTAGGGGAAGCTGGGGCACAAAGCCCCACGCGTATCGCCAACCGACTGGCTTCCTCATGTGACCATGATACTCTGTCTGATGCAATTTATAGCCTTTTTGTACATTGGGTATGACATAACCTTAGCACTTGGGGACTTTATTTATATTGTCTATTATATTCTAATATAGCCTGCATATTAGGCCTATATTTTTTTGTCTACATTTATCTGGTCGTAGTGTAAATTTTTAGTGTTTATTTTTGTACCCCTCACAAATATCTCCATTCCAGTTATATATTGATATTTATTTTTACAAATGGTGCACCTTAGAGTATATTTATTGGGCCTGATTTATTTGGCCTGATTTAAGAGCATGTTATAACTGGTATTGTCCCCATTTATATATTTATTTATTGTCCAATTTATATCTTGGTCTTTGCGAGTTACTGTTTCACGCTGTGGAGCTCTCTGTCTCCCCACTTCTTACCTAAGAGTCAGTCAATTATATTATATATTTAGATTTGTTCTCCATGTTATATTTCTTGGTATGAGTTATGATATGAGTTATTTCAAGATTTTTATTGTTATCCCTGGCCTGCTTCTAAGATCACACACCTCCCAATCACCATCTGCACATGGGTCTATTGCCTAACACACACCAGATGTGCCCCAGGGGGATCCCTCATCTACATCATGCCCCCCCCCCCAACTTCTTGCATCTACTTGCTAACCCTGATGGGCGTGGACACGGCTGGCTCCTGTGGATCAAGCCCCCATGACATATCCTGGCACTAGGCTGCTACAGCCAGCTACACTAGTCCCTGGTAATCCTGCTGCCCCATCAATGTGATCAGGCTCCAGTGGGGTAATGTTGCAGTGGGGTGCACAATCTATTTTATCTGGTTTACTGGAGACTTTCCAGGTGCATGCACCCTTTCATTTGTAATCCACTTTTTTAGGCTGAGTGCACAGTCATCCAACTTTTTTGACCCACTGTAATGTCATGCTTTTTTTCTCCATAAAGTTGAACTTGTGTCTGAAAAGTTGCACAGCAGTGCAATGTGCCGTAAAAGTCACACAGCAGTCAAGTAAGACTAAAAAGATGCATGTCCCTGCAAGACAGTAAGCAAGCCAGGTATGATGATTTATCCCCCCCCCCCCCTATTGTGTCTTAAATAATAATATATTAATGTTATTCTAATAAGTTATTATTAACTATATATTTTATAGGTGCATAAATAAAACAATGCTACACATGTGTCCTCAAAATGTGCCTTTTTAAAGCAACATAGGGGCACATTTACTTACCCGTCCGGAGGAGTTCACCAAAAGTGCATCGTTCAACAAGTTCTTCTTCCTGGTGTATGTAAGTGCATTGTTTTGCAACACATTTTGAATGTTAAATCCCATGCTCAGTCCGAATCAGTTGGATTGTCCGACGGCCCGCCCCCTGATTTCTGTTGCATGAAAGCCGGCGCAGCTGCGCCAAAATCTGATCACATGCAACACAATCCCCAGTAAAATACCTGTCACAGCTGTGCAATCCCCGAAAAATGTCGGAAAATCTAACTATAGTGCGGCCGCAGACCTTTTGTAAATAAGCCCCATAATGTTTTTAACCTTATTTTGGTCTAGTTGTCTATGACATTAAAATTACATTTATAAATGTAGATCAAATGTAGATCAAATTAAGAACTTTGCTAACCTAGCATGAATAGTTAAATTTGGTTTGCATAAATGGGCAAGCCAAACTGATATAGCAGGACATTCAGTGAGTTAGGTTCAGTCAGTACCCTGAAACACTGTCTTAAAGATGTATGAGGTTTAGGTGACTGACTCACTGTAATTCCGTAGGGAAGGCATAATTCCCTGCGCTACAAATCTGCTAAGAAAGAATTATGAGAAAGAATTATTGCTTTAACATGTTCACCTAAATAATTATCTACTAAGTATATTAAGTTAAACACGTTCATGACCATACTAGAACATCAACTTAATAAGCTTATTTTATGAAAAATACACCTTAAACCATAATAGCTGTATGTAAAAACTAGTGCAAAGGGAATGTCATAGTTAGCATGGTAGCTCAGTGGTTAAAACTATGACCTTGTAGCACTGGGTCCTTGGTTTTAATTGGATCAAGGGAAAGCTCTGAATTGCATCTATAAATTTCCCTGGGGTTTTCTGGTTTCTATATCATACTGCATTTGATAGTAAGTGATAACCTTTGAAGCTCCAAAAATGGGGAATAGACCTTATTTATGTGTAAACTTTAACATTTACGTTATTCATTTAAAAATATAAATGATCAAACGTGCAAATTCCAGACAACCAGCTGAAGCACCATTCCAGCTGCTGACCAATTTTGTCTCTGTAGAGACACCTCACAAAAGAATGATAGACAAACACATTACACCCGTTATAGGCAATTAAAATATCAAAAACCAGGCCCCATTTGGGGGTCTTACTGGTTTTCGATGCGCTCAGTGCTAAAGTGTTGATCCAAAGAGGTCTCCTTGATCCAAATTCCGGTCTCTGTGTTATGTCCAGACCTGGGGTCAGAATAAATAGGCTTCGAGGTTAACAAGGAGGTAGTAGGGGAATGATTCATGTGGGTTTGGGTAAGTCAAGACCCATTTTCAAGGGTGTGTCTATGATACAATGTGCTTATTGATGTTTATTACCAATAATAGGATCACCAACGATCCCTATTACACCCTGTATATAAATGGCTTTTAACTTCTATTGTCCTAACCTCAGAGTGACTGCCCTAGGAGGCCTCCCCCCTGAACCTTGCCCTAATTAAGATGCCCTATTGTGCCACTACTTTTACTATTGGTGGTCCAAGGGGCTTCATATGGTAAAGTCCTGACATGACATGTTTCACATTATTAAGCTCTTCGGGGATGCTGGTACCATAAAGTTAATTCTTACATAGTAGGGCACTGAAATGTAGTCACAGATGCCTAAAAATTATACTGTGCTGGTTTTGCATGCTGTTTCTGCAAGCAGGATAAAGCTACTGAAAATGCTGGTGTTATCTAGAAAGAGAAATAAATAATGTGCTCTGTAACCAAAAATCTGTACAGATGATCATCATTTTTATTGGGAAAAAATAGAAAGTATGACATTTGCTGTCTCCCTCAAAAAAGTTAGGGCTCCAATTACCAAGACCTTGTCGATAAATGTCACCTTGCCAAAGTGTTTTTACAATAAAACTGTCTTTTACCGATAAAAAGAAAAGCTATATGAGAGTTTTCCTCTCTCTCTGCAGAGCAGTATCCCATAGGAGTGGCCAGTGAGGAGACCCTCCACACTCGGGAAACCGTTCCATCATGCATCTATTTCAAATAGAAGGAATATGGTTGTTTTTTTAAATTTGAAATACACGCATGATGGAATGGTTTCCCAAGGGTGGCAGAACAAGTTGGCAATGTGTACACTATTATCTATGGGGATATGGGGGAGCCAGAAAAGGGCTCCTGATGATAGGTTCCCTGTAAAGGGCTTGTGTGTGAATATAAAACACTCATATATGGCTGCAGAAAGGGGGGGAAGGGGATTCTGTAAAATAAATAAATCTCTTATACTTACCTCCTCCACTGGTTACATTCAGTCGCTGTGTAGTCCATCACGGCCAGTCTGTTATTCCCGGACAACCCTTTTAAACAAAAATGCGTAAAGTTAATTTCCTGTATCGTTAACACTTACAACATCTTGGAATCTGTATGCAATATATCTATACAATGTAGACATTTTACTGCACAGCCTAGGTTTGACTATATGTTTGTGACTTAAGCTCCCATGATGCAGTATTCTCTTGCCATAGAAATGCAGAAAAAATAATAAAACATTAAAATGAATACAAGCACAGCAAATAAAGACAGTTTAGGTATATTTTATTGTGGAATATTCTAAAAGTGTGTTAAAAGTGGAGTTTTCCTTTAAGACTATTCCTGTCCAAGGACATGTGAAGCTATTAATCTACAACAGAGGTTTTCCAAATGAAATCTTCTAAGAGACATTTATATAGTAGACAGCTCTCTTGACCTTTTAATGGTTGTCAGAGTATTTGATGACAGTTGCAAGAATATGATGCACAGCAGTAACCTTTTTAATAGTTTAATCTTTGTCATCAAATCTCCCAGCAGTCATGATTAATGACAACACCAGGGTATGTTTTCAAAGTTTTATATTTGGCAGTAAGGAACTTTGATCTATAGTTTCGAAGTATCATGTCATGCATATTTCACTGTGATCCTTCTTACCCCACTTGAGGATAAATTAGGAATTCATGAGGGAACTTGACACTAGTTTATAATGTGTTAATTGTAACATTTATAGCTCCTCATAAAAAAGGATCAAAGCAGGACAGTTAAAGATTCTCATCCTATGTATGGATAATTTTAGGTGAAGCTATATTTCAGCTGGGTAGTACATTTTGCAGTACTGAAACAATGAATAAATATTAGTATGTGTAAATTTTAGAATAGCTATATGATAGAATGTATAAACCATTTGTCATCATATTAACTAGATTTGGATTTGGAGTGCTGTGTCAGCACTTCATGACAACTGATCTGTGTTTTCTTCTAAATTGATGTTTTTACTTTTTGTCTTCTGGTGCATCTGAGCCTGCCTTCACATGATGCATTAGGATTGCATTCAAAAACATATTGCAAGTGTATGGAGAGAAACTTCTCCCTGAACACATAAATGTTCTGATCAAAACTCATGTGCAATTGGGGTGGAGTTCTACCCATGCTCTTGCAATTCAAAAAGTAGTATTGTTTCCCACCTTATTACCTTATACAATGGCCCAGCCATTTTATCCAGTATTTTTGGATAAAATAATTAAACAAATATATAAATAAATAAATCCAATGCATGAACCAGTCATCAGCCGCCATCTAATATACATGCCAAGGAGAATAGAAGTGCAGTGCAGGCTGACAGTTCTTTGCCCTACAGAGCCTGAGTGAATTTAGCTGCCGCCATTCATCGTATATCAGGCTGATGAGACACCTTGAATAAAAAATGCCAAAATACAATATAATACTCACTAGTTAAATCAATCACTACAGATACCATCTTTTCTGAGTTATGGAATTGTTAGAATACAAGATGACTGAAGTTGAAGTTTTAATATCAAAAAGGACAGTGCTTACAAACAACAAGGGGTTATCATACAAAAAGGGTAACAATTAAACAAACACAAAGCAAAAATACTAATTTAATAAAGTAAAAGGGATAAAACTAGAACTTCATACATTACATAATAAGTCTGAGGCCTGGGGAAGCAGTAAGACACCATCAAAACTATCCACTAGGGATCCCCAAAAGAATGACAATTTCCTGCCTCCAAAGTTCTACCTCATAGCTCTATGTAACTGTGAAGATATCCCTTGGCTTTTGACATATTAACAGCAGATAGGTAAATGGAATTATTATGGAAAGATATGTGGCCGAAAGGATCTGGTATTAGTGGAATTCTTGAGAAATTTCACTCCTAATTTTGAGATATTCTTGTATTTATTCTAGAGTCTTACAGAGAACAGGTCAAGTGAAGTCCTGGGTATGTGAGTGAGAGGTTCAAATTAAAGAAAAGAACAATCTAAGATCACCGGAGGATTGAAGGGAATTGGTTAGGGGGTTGTATACTGAGATTATTGAGGAGAGGTAGGATGGTCCATCTCTATAGAGTGAAGGCATCCATATATTGTCTAGACTGAAAGGAAAAGATAAGAGAAAAGACTGAAGAAAGTCTGTAGATTTGTGATATTTTCTCAGCAGATGTTCAGTGCACTGCACAAGGTAATGGGTTTTTGGCGTGTGCCAAGGTTGCTTTTGTCTGTGTCGAAAGGATGTGTTGGAGGGTGGTGTCATCTCATTCATGTTCTTTTGAGAACATGAATATAATGGTTAGTATCCATTTTAGGGCAGGAAAAGGAGGAGTTGCTCTGACAGGATCTGCCACTGTGCAAGTCAGACTATGTATATGCATAGGCTGACCACTCTTATACACTCCCATACATGTATATGACAGTGTATTAGTTTGACCACATGTTCATGTCCCAGAATGGGACAGTAAAAATAAAATTAAAAAAGTGAAAAAAATTGCCAAAAAAATAAAATAAAAAAAGTTCCCTAAATCCACACAACTGAACATATACAATATCGCCTCATCGGTTCAATAAAATAAAATCATTACTAAACCCATAGGTTGAATATTATATAAAAAAAGAAATAATAAAAGAACATGTCAAAAATTTGGATTTTTGCCCATCCAACCAAACAAAAACATAATGAAAAGCAATCAAAAAATCATATTTAGAAGATGGCAATACAAAAAAAAAAAAGATTTTTCTCTCCTAATTTCTAAAAATCATTAATCAGAATAGATGTTTGTTTCTGCATAACCACTGAAAAAAATTAATATTATCAATGGGGTATAGCCTTCCCAAAAATAGTGTTACTGTATTACTTGGGTTTAGTTTCCACAATGGGGTGAGTTTTTAGTGGTTTCTCTTGTACTGGTATTTTATAGGCTCAGCAAATGCCACATAGCACTTAAACTTTGTCCTCTAAAAGCACAATGTTGCTCCTTCCCTTCTGCGCTCTGTTATGGGCTCAAAAAGTATTTATATCCACATATATTGCCAGAATTGCCATACTGTGGAGAAACTGCAGAACAAAATCCGAGATGTGTTTTCTCTGTTAATCCTGCATGAACATGTAAAGTGTGGGGCTAAATAAACATTTTATTGTCAACTTTTGAAAATTCCATATATAACCTCCATTTAGTTCACTAAAATCCCTATAAATATGAAAAGGCCTCTAAAATAACTAAATCTAAAATCTTCTTGAAAATCTGGAAAATTGATGATTTTTAAGCCTCTATCCAAATAAAATGTTCAAAAATTGTCAACATTAAGCAAACATATGGTTAATGTTATTTAGTGACCTGTTGGAGAAGGATGTACATAACATTTAGAAATCAGAAAATCCCTAATTTTTCAAAATTTTCACCAAATATTATATTTTTTAACAAATAAATGCAAAACATTTTAACCAAGCTATACCACAAAGGTGAAGTATAGCATACCATGAAAAAATAATCTAAAATAATTAACTAAAATATGTTAATGTGTGGCACATTAACCTTTTCTATTTAAAAACAGTGGAAGCTATACACATCAACATCATGTACATTGCTGAAATATATTAGTACATTTGAGGGAATTTGTTTCCATGAACCTCTTCCCGCATTTGGATATTCCTGAATGCCCTGTTGCGGGAGGAGGAGTATGAAGAGGGCTCACGGGCTGATCCCTCTTCATACTCACTGGGTATTTGCTGCATACTACAGCAAACTCCCACCGCTAAGACCCACATTAACTGTTAATGGTTTAAATGGTGTTAACCATTTAAATGCTGCCGTCAAAGGTGCTGGGGCATTTCAATGTCAGAAGCAGCTAAAAATCTCTATATACTGTAATACAGTTGTATTGCAGTATATGGTGGGATTGATCAGACACCATAGAGTTCCCCAGGGATTCTAAAAATACAGTAAAAAAATAAAAATAAAAAAAAGTTAAAAAAAACATTTAAAAATCCTAAAAATGTAAATAACCCCCTTTCCCCAAAATTGATATAAAAATAAATAATCAATCTATCAAAACGGTAATTCCCAGTGGTGAACCCTGAAATGGTAAATAGCGCCAAAACTTCAGAATCAACACTTTTTTGCCATTTTGCTTCAAATAAAATTTTGAATAAAAAGTTATCAAAAGGTAATACAATCCCCAAAATGGTAGCAATGAAAACTTCATCTCATCCTGCAAAGAATTACACTTTTTACAGCTCTGTATACGAAAGTGTGAAAAAGTTATCAGCGTCAGAAATGGGCAAAATCAAGATTTTTTTTGTAAAATAGGGTTTTATTTTTAAAAATCTGTTAAAACATAATAAAAACTATATATGTTTAGTATTGCTGTGATCTCACCAAATCAAATAATACATTTGAGGTATCATTTGGAGCACAAAGTTAAAGTTTATATATTAAAGCATGGTGGATAAAATCTAACTTTTATTCGAGATATATTAAAAACTTATTGATAAACCACAGTAAACACAAAATTGCTAACATCAAATTGGCAACCACGTACAAAATCTCAGTCAGTATTATGTGATTGTAAACAAATAGATAGTATTATTCAGGAGGACAGCAGACCATTATATAGTCCAAAATAACTATCCTATACCAAATGGAGATTTGTCCATACCATTTTGGGGCAAACAGGTCTGTGTACATAGGAGTTAGATGTGTATGGATTACTTGTCAAATAGAACAGATAGTAGTCAATCCCAACACATAGTAATAAATATTAATGTGGGCACAATATGGGCACAATGTTAGTATGGGTACATATATTCAATAAACACATACCATTTTTTCCATTTGCCACTCAATATGGAGAGAGTTTAGAAAAAGCATATGATAGTCTTACCAGTCCTGAAGACCTCAGGTCTGCGGCTCATATTCCTCTTGCGGAGACCCTATATAGCCCTTCTCTCTATAATGTCCTTCTAGTGCCCAAACTCCCGTCCTAACAAGGACGGTCCACATCTGTCCCTGCTGGATACCTTGCCCTCACTTTGGTAGTCTCCAGAAAAATATCAATCCCAACGCGTTTCCTCTGCTATAATGCAGATTCATCAGGGGACCCAAAATAAAATTGAACTAATCCTCAACTGAAAATAAAAGATGTGCAGCTAATACTTTCAAGACAGAGCAGTGGCTCCATACAACATGCAACCCGGCATAGTGTATACCGGATGCGCGGCTGGCGTGTGCAGGGGTTTACTGCGCATGTCCGGCTGTTTAAACAGCAATCGGCGCGCTCAGTCCGCTTGTTTCCGCCCTAGTCACGTGACCTGAGGAGAGATAAAAAAATGTGTAGAGAACTAGATATCCCTAGCGATCTCTTGCAAGATGTTAGACTGTTATATGGCCTAGAAAACTCCAGCCCTCAGATTGAGGGCGAGGGCCCATTCACAGATCTGCATAGAAAAAGTGCTAGGTTCCCTCCTTTTACAGATATCTCCCCTATTGATGTCTTCTTGAGGGATGTGATAAATGACATAAAAAAGATGGAAGTGCCGTTTGTACCTTTTAACTGTACCAAATTGGAAATGCAAGCCCTTGAACGACTAGAAAAAGATAAAAGTTTAACGATTAAATCATCGGACAAGCGCGGTAACAATGTTGTAATGGACTCTGAAAAATATAAAAGGATGTGTCTTAATCTGTTATCTGATAAGTCGGCATATCAAGTTCTGAGTACTAATCCGACTGCTAAATATAGAGAGGAGTTGATGATAATTCTCAATGATGCACTGAGTCAAGGCCTTATTGATCAAAAAGAATTTCACTTCATGGAACCTGTCACTCCAATGTTGGCAACTTTCTATAGTTTACCAAAAGTTCACAAAGGGCTTGATCCCTTAAAAGGGAGGCCAATTGTCTCCGGGATTAACAATATCACTCAGAATGTGGAGATCTATGAGGACAGAATATTGAGACCCTATGTAGAATCCCTTCAATCCTATACTCGAGATTCACTAGATCTCCTTAGGAGGCTGGATGGGATATTGGTGGAGGAGGACTGGTTTCTTGCATCAATTGATGTAGAAGCCCTTTATTCCTCAGTTCCCCATTAGAAAGGGCTCTATGCAGTGTCTTATTTTTTGAAATCAAGAGGGACGCAATTTAGAGAACATGACGATTTCGTGCTAAGATCTTTGATGTTTTGTCTCACTCATAATTATTTTTTGTTTGATGGGAAATTCTAACACCAGCTCAGGGGCACGGCTATGGGTTGGCCTTGCGCGCCAACCTACGCCAACTTGCTCCTGGGCTGGTGGGAGGATACCGTGATTTTTGCACAAGAGAATTCTTTTTCTCAGTATATTGAAATCTGGTTACGTTATATTGACGACGTCCTGGTGATCTGGAAGGGACCTAAATCTCTTTTCATAGAGTTTGTGGAAAATCTCAACCATAACAACTTTGGTTTGAAATTTACATATGACATCAGTCATGAGAAATTGCCATTTTGGATGTATCTTCCAAAGATCATGATGGGACTGTACATACTGAGGTTTTAGAAAGGCGACCGACCAACCTCTCTTGAGGTGGGAAGTACCATCCCGTACCACTCAAGAGGGGATACCACAGGACAATACCTCAGATGAGAAGGAACTGTTCAGTATGAGCACGTTCCTAAACAAGCAACCCTTAGACAAAGATTCTCTACAAAAGGTCCTGATAACACTCCTGAGAATGCCTTCCAGACGCTCTAGGAGCGATCAGGAAAGATCTCTGGCCCAACTACAAAAGGACTCTGACGTACTGGGTCAGCTTTATCACCACTTACAGTATGGCTCTGAAGAGGTAAGCAGATATCTCCAAGCATTGGGGTACTCCCATATGGACCCGACACCTGACGCCATTAGCGATCACCTCTATCACCTATAGAAAAGGCCGCTCCCTTAAGGATAGGTTGGTTCATAGCCACTTCTCAAGCCCAAACAATGTAACCTGGCTTGAAGAAGCAAGACCGAAGGGCTCATATAAATGCAGTGGTTGCGTAGCATGTCCTTTTATCCTAGTAACTAAGGAATTCAAGTCAAATGTAACAGGAGAACGATTCACTCAAGCAGCTTATTAACTGTAAACAACAGTGTGATGGTATATGGTGATATGCAATGTTGGGATGGAATATATTGGAAAGACCCATTGTGAGTTTAAAAGGAGAATCGGCGAACATCTTGCTGATATCAGACATTCCAGAGATACCTCGATTGCCAAACATGTCATTGATTATCATCAGGGTGACGCGAACGTACTGAGATTTCATGGTATTGCTCATATACCACGCAGTGCAAGAGGAGGGAATTGGGACAAAAAAATCCTCTAGATGGAAACGAGGTGGATTTTCAGACTCGGAACTGTCGCACCAGCAGGGCTTAATGAAACGTTGAGTTTTGCTGCATTTATAGATACATAGGATGTCCCTCCAAAGTACCTAATAATGCATATGATTATGGCCAATGGGAATTGTATTCCTCATTTTCGATATCATGTATTTTTTAAATCTTATGTTCAGAGCTGAGTTTTTGCTGCATTTAATGAGTAATGTAACCCTTCCCTAACGATCCTATTCTAGCTATTGTATTTTCTCGTCTAACTATAAACTAATGTATTGCTTTTTATAGAGGCAGCAAATTGAAGCTGTATTACTGCCAGAAATATCAGTTTATGAACCTTTAATTGTTATCGAAACAATCGGTCGCTTAATGAATGTTTAGACCTTACCTAAAGACATACGCGACTGTACTGTTTTGCCTTGGTCCTGGGTTGATTGACAGCGGGGCAGGAGCGGGGCGTATACGTACGACTCCCGGCGTCGCGTCACAATCTCAGTGATCCACCTCATCGAATCAGGTGACCGGTCATGTGACTGGGTCAAGTGACTAGGGGAAACAAGCCGGACTGACGGCGCCATGCTTTTAAACAGCCGGACTGCCCGATAAACCCCTGCACACCCAGACCGCATCCGGTATACACTATGCCGGGTTGCATTGTATGGAGCCACTGCTCTGTCTTGAAGTATTAGCTGCACATCTTTTATTTTCAGTTGAGGATTAGTTCAATTTTATTTTGGGTCCCCTGATGAATCTACATTAAGCAAGGAAACGCGTTGGGATTGATTTTTCTGGGACTACCTAATGAGGGCAAGGTATCCAGCAGGGACAGATGTGGACCGTCCTTGTTAGGACGGAGTTTGGGCACTAGAAGGACATTATAGGAGAAGGCTTATAGGGTCCTGCATGAGGAATATGCTTTTCTAAACCTCTCCTCCATATGAATGGCGGATGGAAAAATGGTTGTGTTTATTTGAATATATGTACCCATACTACATTGTGCCCATATTGGCCCCATCATTATTATTACTATGTGTTGGGAGGGCTACTATCTGTTCTATTTGACAGTAACCATACACATCTAACTCCTATGTACACAGACCTGTTTGCCCCAAATGGTTGGACAAATCTCATTTGGTATAGGATAGTTTTTGCACTATAAATGGTCTGTCGTCCTCCTGAATAATACTATCTATTTGTTTACAAATCACATAATACTGACTGAGATTTTGTATGTGGTTGCCAATTTATGTTAGCATTTTTGTGTTTCTGTGGTTTTCAATGTTTTTATATTCTCGAATAAATTTAGATTATCCACCGTGCTTTAATATATAATTCCTTTTGGTGGTAGGTACAACTGGTTACCTTGATCAACCTAATTGGTGACTGCGTAACCTGGTTTATTTGATAACACAAAGTTAAAGTTGTAAAAATAGAGCTCACATGAAAATTACGCAAATGTGTTTTCATTTTTAATTTCACCTTATTTGGAATTTTTTTTCCAACTTTTCAGTACACGGCTTGGAATATTAAATACCTTCACTAGGAAGAATTCTTTGTTAAGTAGAAAACAAGCCCTCACACAGCTCTTTAAACGGACAAAGTTATGGATTTTTGAGGGTGTGGAGCAAAAAAATGAAAACTGAATAACAAAAAAGGCCAGTGGCATTAAGGGGTTCAGATGTTTCTAATTCTATTTTTCAATTTTAAAATAGACCCAATGTATAGTTTGTTACAATCTGCAAAATGTTTACATATTTTATATTACATTATGATTTTGTAAATAACTTAATTTTGCTTATAACTCTCTCTGATTTAAATTTAGTTAAATGTTTTTATTGAGACAAGAGTTCTAGAGAAACCCACAACCTATCTATGTGAACATAAATATGTAAATATATATGTTTAATCCTGTAGCTGCATACAGAGCAGGCGCTATAGGTAGGCAAAGTGGGCAATTGCCAGGCCGCCCTGAAAGGGAGAATCTCTCTTTCCAATATCTGTGTTTCTACGTGCCACCGATCCAAAGATTCATGTTAAAGTCAGAATACAGGTGCCATTTTATATTAAAAATCACTCATGATCGGCAGTTTAACGTTAATAGCTCCTCCGTTTTCCTGACGTAAATATGAGAGAGTACGTGGTCCCGCACCAAACAACCAACACTCCCAGTCCGGTCTCCACGGGTGTAGTCCTGGCCGGTAGCGATGAGCCCAATAGCACGATCGATTAGGTGGTGCTCGCTTAGAGCAATACAGCAACTCAAACATAGTATAAAGAAGGCGGAGCGCACTCACCGTTTCGTGCAGAAATTCTTTTATTGGCGGTGTGTACAGAAGCAGAACGGGGCCTGGCGACGGGCCGTTCGCGCTATTCTAACGGCATCTCCCACAAGAGGTCATTTGGCTTGATGACTTCGCTAGAATAGCCGAAACGCCCGTCGCCAGCCCCCCGTTCTGCTCTGTACACACCGCCAATAAAGATATTTCTGCACGCAACGGTGAGTGCCGTCCCCCTTCTTTACTATTGATTCCGTTTTCCTGACCCTATAGACACTTAGAAATTATATTCAATCAAAGAGAGACTCTTGCTTTCATCGAAAACAGAAGTGAGGTTCTATGGGTCACAGAGCCAGAGATACTGCCCCTGAAGTGTGTCCCCCTCCAGATTCCGACAGCCGCAGCTCAGGGAGAATTTGCTGCAACACAGGAGGCTCTGCCACCCTCACGTGGAAATTTCACTTTATATGTTACTACATTTTGGAGAAAATTATCAACTAATGTTCCATGTTTTAACCCTTCTCTATGCAAACTATCTAGGAACACGGTTCTCTCTTATTGCCTTTTATTTCGTGATAGTTTCTTTTTTTGCGAAAATTGTCTATACGATGAATATCTCTTGATCCTCTTCACCTAATGTGGCGACATATTAACACCGACGACCAGAACATAGCTATATGTAACACCAAAACACACTTCTGGAATAAAGTTTTTATTTCACCCATCCTCCATTGTTTATGTTATATAGTTCTCACTCTCATTCTTATGAAGCGCAGAGGGTTCTGTTATTGTGCGGCTAATACATTGGCGCACATCTAAAAGTGACTTTTATTATGTTATTAGCTTGATTTATGGATATATAGTTATTATTTGGGTTACTATTGTGTAAGGGAGCGTACAATGATAGATCTGTGTGACACTCAGTGCAATTTTTTCCTTAAATTGTTTGGTTTTCCCTATAGATTTAACATTCCTTTTGCTGCATATTTTGATGAATATATTGGTGTGGGTTCTGTATGATCTCCTTACATCTTACTGTTTTAGGAAAGTATATTTTCTTTTTATAAGTATTCTGGATTTGTACATATTTTAGAGGAATTTTGAATGTTAATTGCCAAATGCATCACCTGGTTGTCTGCTTTCAAAATGATATAGGTGTTACGGTGGCCTTTACTTTTTATTCTGTTTTATTGATATATTTTGCAGGTTGATCTAGTTATTACAGTTTTAGTGATATTATGTGGATTTATTCATGTTAACATATCAATATAAGGCATTTGTGAACTTTACACATGTCCATCTATTACATTTAGGAGATGTGTAGGTAAGTGTCTGCTTTCAGAAAAGATGTGGTTTGTTGGGTTTACTTTAATTCTTTTTGCTGTAATTTCTATTTTATTTTTAAACGTCAAAATTGTAAAAATTGCTCTGGCCAGTAATGCAACAAAATATCCAGAAATCCCGGGGGTGAAAGGGTTAATACCCCTTGGTTGAATTCCTGGTTGAAGATGCTTATCATCTATGTCCTGTCTATTTATCTATCATATATCTGTCTAAGTGAACATACAAACTCTTTCCAGATGTTGACCAGTGCTGCAAGGCTGTAGTGCTAACCACTGAGCCACTGTTCTACCTATTACAGTTTGTTTTACCATACTAAAGGGAGCCTCTTGCTGACTGTGACTGGTCATAAAATGGTTTTATTTTGGGGCCACACTTTTAGTTTTGCCCAGGGCCCCACTTTGTCTAGAACCGGCCCTGGCTGCGTACCAACATTTCATAATATGTACAAAGTATATGTGCACCTAAATACAGTTTAAACAATACAAACTTTGTGTATATCTAGGGTAAGATAACGCACATTAAAATATGTGAGCATGAAACATATTAAAGTGTGCCCTGGACAACTGATGGCTATATGAATAAAATACTGTATATTCTCGAGTATAAGCCAACCCGAGTATAAGCCGAGGCCCCTAATTTTACCACAAAATACTGGGAAAACCTATTGACTCGAGTATAAGCCGAGGGTGGGAAATGCATTGGTCACAGCTTCCCCAGTATATAGCCAGCCACCCCTGCCCCAGTGTATATAGCCTGCCAGCCCCTGCCCCAGTGTATATGTGAACCCTTTAATTGTTTTACAGTGGATAAAACAAAATCAGTTGCAATTTTTAGCAAAATATGTACACATTCTCAGTGGATAAAACACCAAAACACTCCACAAAGTTTGAAATCCAATTTCTCCAGTATCAATAAAAATACCCCCTATGTGGTGTTGAACCACTGTGTGTGAACGCGCTATAGCATTGAAGGGAAGGTGCGTTGTTCAGATCAGATTTGCATTGTCATTTTGTAAAGGCTATACAATATATATTTTATTTTTGCATTTTGGACATATCAGGGCTTACGTTTTGCGAAATTAGATATGTTTTACAAATACTTCATTTTATTGGGTCTTTAGCTTATTTTTGAGATTTTATTAACTTTTGAATGTACCAAATATACTCGAGTATAAGCCAACCCGAGTATAAGCCGAGGCCCCTAATTTTACCACAAAATACTGGGAAAACCTATTGACTCGAGTATGAGCCGAGGTTGGGAAATACATTGGTCACAGCCTCCCCAGGGTATATAGCATGCCAGCCCCTGCCCCAGTGTATATAGCCAGCCATCCCCTGCCCCAGTGTATATAGCCTGCCAGCCCCTGCCCCAGTGTATATGAGGGAATGGAGGATGGCGGGCGGAAATATGAGATCTATTTGTTTACATCGCCCTAAGACTTAGAGTTTGTGTGGTTGCCAGTTGAATGTTCCAATTTTGTGGTTACTGTGGGTTAGAAATAAGGGTGAAGCTATCTCGATCCAGTGGATTTAGCCCCCGTCTTTAATATATCAGCCTTTTGGTGGTAGTAAAAAGTCAACTGTTACCTTGATACTACCTAATTGGTGATGCGACCCTGTTTATTTATTTTATACCCAAAGTTCATTTTCAATAGTGCTCCCTGACAATTAACGCATGTGTTCATTTTTACATTTCACCTTCTTGGTTGAAATGTTTTTTTTCTTCCACTTTTTTCAGTAACCCGGCTTGAATTAAATACCCGTTCACTAGGGAGTTCTTTGTTAAGTATAAAAACAATCCCTCCACACAGCTTCTTTAAACCGACAGTTTATATGATTTTGAGGGTGTGGCGCAACACCAAAAAAAAATGAAAACGAATCAACAAAGGCCATGGCATTAAGGGGTTACGATGTTTCACTTCACTTTTCAATTTTAAAAATAGACCCATGTTATAGTTTTTACATCTGCAAATGTTTTACCTATTTTATCTTACATTAATGATTTTGTAATAACTTAATTTTGCTTATAACTCTCCTCTCTCTGATTTTCAATTTAGTTAATATGTTTTTTTATTGAGACAGAGTGTCTTCTAGAGACACCCACAACACCTATCTAATCTGAACCTAAATTGGATACTAGATTAGTTTAATTCCTGTAGCGTGCAATACAGAGCATGGGCGCTACTAGTAAGGCAGAGTGGCACTTTGCCCAGGGCCCCCTGAAATGGGAGAATTCTCTATCTTTCCAAATGAATCTGTGTTTCTAGGTCCCAAGATCCAATATATTCAGGTTTACACGTAAGAAAATATCAGGTGCCATTTTATATCTAAAATCACTCATTACTGCAGTTTTAAAGTTCATCGCTCCGTTTTTTCCCCTGAACGTTCAATAGAGATAGAGTAACAGTGTCGTCCCGCATCCAAAAAACGACCAAATCACTAACAGTCCCAGTCCGGTCTCCACGGGTGTAATCCTGGCCGTACGATGAGCCCAATAGCACGATCGATTAGGTGGTGCTCGGCTTAGAGCAATACAGCAACTCAATCAATAGTAGAAAGAAGGCGGCGCGGCACCAATCACCGGCTTGCGTCGAATATTCTATTTATTGGCGGTGTGTACAGAAGCCAAACAGGGGCCTGGCGACGGGCCGTTTTCGCGCTATTCTCAAGCGCATTTCATCAAGCCAAGTCTTTGGCTTGATGATGCGCTAGTAATACCGAAACGAGCCCTCGCCAGGCCCCGTTCTGCTTCTGTCACACCGCCATAAAAGAATTTCTGCACGCAAGCCGGTGAGTGCCCGCTACCCCTTCTTTATACTATTGCTTTATTCCGTTTTCCTGACCCTTAGACACGTTAGAATTTATATTCATTCAAAGAGGAGACTCTTCTTTTCATTCGGAAAACAGAGTGAGGTTCTATGGGTCACAGAGCCGAGATACTGCCCCCCTACAGAGTGGTTTCCCCTCCAGATCGTCTCACAGCAGCTCCAGGGAGAATTTTGCTGCACACAGGAGCTCTTGCCCTCACATTGGAAATAATCACTTTATATGTTAACTACATTTTGAGAAGAAATAATCTCAACTAATGTTCATGTTTTTGTAACCCTTCTCAAAGATATGAATTCATCAGTAGGAAACGACAAGAAAAGGCTGGCTAGGACAGTAAGCTGTGCGGGGATCATGTGGTACGATTAGGGAGTAAAAGTGAAGCAGACAGGAATAGAGAGTTTGCCGAAATGACGACCAGAAGGGGAGGGACGGTAAGGAAGATCAAATAGAGAGCAGGGATCATGAAGGAGGGAAGAGAGGCAGTAGAGGAGAGGTGTTGAAGGTGAGCAGAAAGGCCTAGGGGGAAGAGTAGAGATGGGAATAGGAAGAGTTAAGAGAGGGAGTGAAAGGGGATACAGCGGGCCGTAAGTGAGAGGGGTCGGGGATGGAGGAGGCGGGGAGAAGTAGGGCGTGCTGGGAGGGGGAAGGAAACACAAGAAGGGCAGTAGGGAGAGAAATGGGGGGGTAATAGTGAGAAGAGAAAGGAAAGAAAAAAAAAAAAGGAGTATCGGCTACATGGGAGCCAAGCGAGGGCGAAAAACAGAAAGTGAGTTGCAGCGACAGGAGGAGGGGGGGGGAGGAAAGAAGATAAGAGATGCAAACAAGAGGATTCAAAGAATAGGGTGAGGGGCAAAGCGGAAAGGAAAAAGCAAGACACAAAAAGAGTATAAGAAGTGAGGTGGGTGGTAACAGGGAGTATGAGGTCAGAGGAGGGAAGTGGGATAGGGACGGAAAGTAGAAGCCGGGTTGAAGGCGGAATATGAGAGCCGAAGGGAACTAAACGCGGGCGGAAGTTACGACGGTGGACGCACCTGTGAACAGGAATGGGGGATGAAAATGAGAGTCGCACAGGAAAGGCACGACGCGAAAAGAAAATGGGGGAAGCGGGGGTAACTAGCGGTGGTACTGGGGAAAAGCTATGGGTACACGGACCCTTTTCTTCGTCTGCTTATGTTTTCCAGTTGTTTCTTTCTTTATGCTTTTCTGTTCCTTTTTTTTTTTTTTTTTTGCCGAAAATTGTCTGATACGATGAATATTCATCCTCTCACTAATGTGGCGACAATATACAACCGCGACCCAGAACATAAGCTATATGTAACACCAAAAACACACGTTCGGAATAAAGTTTTTATTCACACCATCCTCCATGTTTATGGTATAAGGTTCTCACTCTCATCTTATGAAGGGCGGAGGGTTCTGTTATTGTGGCTAATACATGGCGCACATCTAAAAGTCTTTTATTGTTATTATCTGATTTATGGATATATCGTTTTTTTTTGGGTTCCTCTTGGGGTTTGTGAGGGAGCGTACAACTGATAGATCTGTGTGACACTCGGTGCCTTTTTCTTTTTTCCTTTTGTTTTGGTTTTCCCTATAGGCTTTTAACATTCCTTTTGCTGCATATTTTGATTGTCTTGGTGTGGGTTCTGTTTCTCTCCTTACCCTCTTCTGTTTTCGGAAAGTATATTTTCTTTTTATAAGTATTCTGGTTTGTACATATTTTAGAGGAATTTTGAATGTTAATTGCAATGCATCACCTGGTTTGTCTGCTTTCAAAATGATATAGGTGTTACGGGGCCTTTTACTTTTTGATTCTGTTTTATGATTATTTGCAGGTTGATCTAGTTATTACAGTTTAGTGATATTATGTGGATTATTCATGTTAACATATCAATATAAGGCATTGTGAACTTTACATGTCCATCTATACATTTAGGAGATGTGTAGGTAAGTGTCTGCTTTCAGAAAAGATGTGTTTGTTGGGTTTACTTTTAATTCCTTTTTGCTGTAATTCTATTTTATTTTAAACGTCAAAATTGTAAAATTGCTTTCTGGCCCAGTTAATGCAACAAAATATCCAGAAATCCGGGGGTGAAAGGGTTAATACCCCTTGGTTGAATTCCTGGTTGAAGAGGCTTATCATATATGTCCTGTCTATTTATTATCATATATCTGTCTAAGTGAACATACAAACTCTTTCCAGATGTTGACCAGTGCTGCAATCGGCTGTAGTGCAACCACGGACCACTGTTCTACCTATTACAGTTTGTTTTACCATACTAAAGGGAGCCTCTTGCTGACCTGTGACTGGTCATAAAATGGTTTTTTTTGGGGGCCACACTTTTAGTTAGTTTTGCCCAGGGCCCCACTTTGTCTAGAACCGGCCCTGGCTGCGTACCAACATTTCATAATATGTACAAAGTATATGTGCCCTAAATACAGTTTAAAAACAATACAAACTTTGTGTATATCTAGGGTAAGATAACGCACATTAAAATATGTGAGCATAGAAACATATTAAAGTGTGCCCTGACAACTGATGGCTATATGAATAAAATACTGTATATTCTCGAGTATAAGCCAACCCGAGTATAAGCCGAGGCCCCTAATTTTACCACAAAATACTGGGAAAAACCTATTGACTCGAGTATAAGCCGAGGGTGGAAATGCATTGGTCACAGCTATCCCCAGTATATAGCCAGCCACCCCTGCCCAGTGTATATAGCCTGCCAGCCCCTGCCCCATTTATATAGCCTGCCAGCCCCTGCCCCAGTGTATATAGCCTGCCAGACCCTGCCCCAGTGTATATACCATGCCAGACCCTGCCCCAGTGTATATAGCCTGCCGCCGCTGCTGGACAGATCGCACAGAAGATATACAGGGGTCGCCAGAAAGGTTGGTTTAGATATATTTATTTTTTTGACTCGAGTATAAGCCGAGTTTGGGTTTTTCAGCACATTTTTTGTGCTGAAAAACTAGGCTTATACACGAGTATATAAGGTATACGCAATTATAGTAATGCTATCTCAGTCCAAAGAATAACTAAGTCTAAAAAAGGCTGATATTACAGTGCAATAGATGATGAGTGGGCAACACCTGCAAGATTAGTAAACCGCAATTAATTTTATGAAATAAACAATTCTACAAATATTAGAAATTATTGCTAAATAATGAACCATGCAAATATTTCAAATACATACAAACTGTAAAAGCATATGTCAATTGTTCATAAACACAGGTAGATACAAATATAATACACACATCACATTTATTACCAGTTATATTAAATATATGCAACTGTAAATGGGGCATACTATTCTAACTGCACAGCAAGTACAGATAGGGAATTTCAGGTACATTTAAGACAAAAAAAATGAAACATTTCAAAATTTAAAACATTTCAAAAACGGACAAAGCCCAGAACACAAAATCAAGGTGCAATGGATGATAAAAATACTTCAAACAATATCAAGGTACATTACTGGATCCAGTAAGTGATTGGGAGAGAGCTGGAGCCCAAATCTTTGACATCTGTAGTATTATTTTAAATGTATCTATAAAACATTTATAACAGTTAAGTGAAAATTTTTTCCATGTTAGTAATTAAAAATGGGTGAAAAGAAATAATGATTCTTGTTTTGGTTCTACATATTTTAAGAAAATACTTTTGAATTAAATGGCTCATTTACAGACAGGACAATAATGCATGGAATTACTTCTAATTACTTTGCTTATTTGTGTTTTTTCCACGTTTCAATGTATATTTTATTGTAGAATAACACTATATAAACACCTGCCAGGTGAAAGAAATCACTTTAATAATAGAAATGTGATGCAATATATCTACATTCAATAAGGCAGTTACCTGGGAATTAGGCCAACTTTGGTGCATATGGAAATCCTTGTAGATTCACAGTTTTATTTAAGAACTCTCAATTTTATTCAGTCACTTCCTAATTCACTTTAAGAACGCTCACTAAACTATGGGATAGAGATCAGGAAAACCACAGGACCCCTGCTTAAAAGGGATTTAAATTAAAAGCCAATATAGATAAAGTTATAACAACTCATATGTAATTTTCTTACACATCTTCAGACAAACTCAGGAAATTCTCACCAAATAAAGATGAAGGTCAAGGGTTCCTTTTTACTGGATGATATGAGGAAAGAAGTAAAATGATTGAAAGAATCTATAAAGAAACCTTCATATTGTAGTTATCCTTAAGGGTTTGCAAAACAAGATGGAGCAAAGCTCTTTAAAAATGTACAGTTGAATATAATACAACCCAGGTGTGATCAATTGTAAAAGTTTCTAAGAAAGACATGATTTCATTTATTTATATCTTCTTTCTCATATGTAACTCATTCATCATCTATTATACTGCAAGACTGAAAACGATCAAGTTGTTTTATTATTTTATACAGTGACCCGAACAAAATGAAAAACAATTTTCAAAAATATCCTCAGGTTATAAAACCATTGGGCTTATGATGCTTTAGCTAATTAACATATACCAGGGTAAATGAGTTCACATGTCTCTAACTACTCAAAGAACACTCAGAATTTTTTTATGTAAAAATTCAATGGATTTTTTGTGTCTAGGTAATGATTCATACAATTATGAATTGTAACACGAAAAAGAAAAACATAAATTACCTTTTTGTGAAAAGACATTAATGTGTAATCAGGTATATGGGGAAAAAGGGAGAAAAAACAGACTATAGCGTTACCTAGCGCAAGGTTATGGTTATTAAGGAAGACTAACCTTGGGCAGTTGTGCTGATCATTAGGCACAACTCTGGTTTTCACTTATAATAGGTGTTTTGCCACAGCCCCGTCCTACCCCTGGTGTGGCCCATGGCCCCTGGGGTATATTACACTGAACCAAATGTATAGTGGTGCGTCGTGTGGCGCACCGCTATTGGTAAGAAATGAACGTATATGAATGGCACTGGCATTCTTTTCATTCAAAGTAGGATCCGTTTATTTCCAGAAGACAAGTAAAAACAAGACAACGTGTTTCGCACCTTCTTTAGGTGCTTAATCAGGTTTAAAAGTAATAATAAAATATGTGGGAATATATCATGAAAACAAGGAGGTTCCCCGTGTATGGGGACAGTAGATACGTTGGTCCATGGGCTATGGGGATAATCGGGGATAGTGGCTATTATAGCTAATCTATGAAGTTTTTCTGGTGCCACTACACTTTTTAACACATAATTTACATAAGGAGGGTGATTTATAAATCATTATCTCAAAAAAGGACCATTATAATAAATATAACAAAACAGGTATTTACCTGTATCTGATGACCAGGGGTGGCTGGTATTGGGAGGCCTGCTGTCAGTTGCTGTGTTTTTTTATCTAAAGTTTTGGTGCCTAAACAGCAGGAAGTGTTTTTTCCCCTCCTCTTTATTAAAAGTCTCTTGTGTTACATTGGATCGAAAAGATTCTGCCTTATGATTGATATTATGACAGCATAGGCATAATCGCTGGCCGCATTTTTTGATAATGGGCTTATTCTCAGTTTTGTTGTGTGTTTTTAGTTGCCTGATTTGGATGGGGGCTAAGATGTTTTTCAAGGTGGCGGCTTTCCTAAACCTGACTTTTGGATTTCTATGGAAAATTTTATGTAGGACCTTATCTCCTCTCAGTATGGGCCAATGTTTTCGTATTCTTTTATGTTGATCATTGTATTGTGTAATAAAAGTTAATAGCATCGGTGATACGCCTTCTGATGCTCTCAGAGGTTTATCTTTGGGGATCAGACAGTCCTTTTGGGACATTGCTTTGTTCCTCTGGTATGCCCTTTTTAAGATGTGTATTTTTCCATTTCTGGAAGTGTGAACTCTTGTAGTCCAAATAACTATTTGTATCTACTTCTTTGAAGTGAGTAGATGTTATGACTCTACCTTCTTGGATTTGTAATTTCAGGTCCAGGTATGTGATCTCTCGGGTTAAATTCTATCGTCAGGGAGATGCCCCATAGGTTACTGTTGATCAAATCCAAAAAGGCTGATGCATCTTGGGCTGTACCCGTCCAGATGTAGATGAGATCATCTATGTATAGGCGATATGTGTGTGTAAAAATTTTCTATATGGATGGTCAGATAAAATTAAATTGGATTTGAACACCACCATAAATAAATTGGCATATGAGGGTGCCATATTGGTCTCCCATAGCTGTACCAAGTTGTTAGATGTATAGGGAAGTGTCGTAAGAGAACATATTATTTTCGAGTACTATTTTAAGTAGTGTAATGAACAGATTTTTGAAAGGATGTGACAGGGAAGGATCTTGTGATAGATAGTGTTAGATACAACTGATTCCCCTGCTGTGATCAATATTAGAGTACAGCGTTCTCACGTCCATAGTAAGGAACAATTTGAAGGAGTCTTTCAAAAAGCTTGGAAGCTTTGTTACACAGCTTTGTAGGTATAGGTCTATGAAGTGGGATATGTTACTGGTTAGGGAGCCTATCCCTGATATGAAAGGCCTCCCTGGAGGGGGGATGGGGTTTGGTTCTTGTGAATCTTGGGCAAGAAATAAAAATATTGAAGTGTGGGGTAAGGGATAAATTGAAACTTCTTTTCTTTCTTGGAGATTGTTTTCTGTTTTACTGCCAGGTCTAGTAAACTCTTAATTCTCTTTTGTAGGTTTGAGGTGGGGTTGATTTGGATTTTCTTGTAGTAAATTGGATCTGAGAGGATATTTAGAGCCTCTTTGTCGTAATACTCGAAGATCATGATGACTAAACCTCCACCTTTATCTGGTGGTCTGAACACTATCTCTGAAGGAAATTTGAGCTCTCTGTGTTCCGCTGGTGTTATGTTCTTATTTTTGACTGGATGCTTCTTCTTTTGGTCTTACTATTTGTATTTGCAGTTAGTTGTTTGAAGTCATCCATTACTGCATCATAGTATACTTTTATATGGTGTCCCTGATCATGTAGGGGATAAAACTGGGATTTGTTTTTTATTTTGCTTTCTCTAGTGTGAGGTTCTGTTAGTTATGAAGGGGTATCACTTATTGGGGTCTGGTGTCTACTGTTTCTTTGTTCCTATAGGGCAAAGTGACGTTCCAGTGTGAGTTTCCTTACAAATTGGTTCAGATCTAGGAATAGGTCAAATTCCTTCAGGGAACTGCTAGGACTGAATGATAGTCCCTCAGATAATAGGGATATATCAGCTTTAGCAAACAATGCCATGACAACACCTTCAGCATTTTGATGGAACTACAGACTATACTGTGATTTTCTTTAAAATGTTGCTGGATGATGCTGTAAATGCTGATAGTACTAAGTCTGGTCCTGTACTAAAGCACCCTATCAGTAGCTTAATGAAGTTCTCCGCAGTACCCAAAAAGGCAATTATAACAGATTTCCACCTGTCCCCAGTCACATCAGCTCCCTGTTTTACCTAAGTGCTCTGAAAGGGGCAATAGTTGGTATTTGAGAAGTCTCTTCCTGTCTGGCTAATACTATGAAAAGCTGAAACCTCTCTATAGCTCTCCTGTGTGTGATGGCACATGGACATGTGACCCTGCTCTTATACAGTAGAGTCATATGTCCCACCTGCATGTCTGTGGTTGCTAAAGGAGTACAATCTGGTTGATTGGCTGCTCAGCCAAAACAATCCCTAAGCACAAACAGTGGCGACTACTAAGCTTTGGGGGTTGTGGGTGCCAAATCCACCAAATTATGTATTGATGAAAATTTGGCGGTTGAGACCTGCTCATCACTACTCCCTATCATATCATTCATTTACATGTGTATTACAAGGCTTAATACATCTGTTTTTTCCTCAGATAAATATTTCAAATTTAATTTACAATAGTACAATATGAACTATACACCAACACGTTTGGATATAAGATTTATTTGTTATGTTTCAAGAATGGTTCTAGCTCCAATACAGGTACTAACACTTGCCTACATTGTTCATATACACAGCACTATACCTAACCCAACAATTAGCAAGTTTACCTTTTGCTGTATGGTCACTTAGGTATAGATACATGTTTAGAATCAAAGGTATTTTTTAGTCATAGCGGCTGTATGTTTTTTTTTATGTGTATCCCGTTATTCTTTGTTGGTGCAGGTATCATATTTCTATTTCAGTTATTTATAGTGGTTTCCTTTATTGTGATCTACGTAGCTGTTTGGGTGCAGGTCACCATCCAGTGATACTAGCGACACTACTAATACTCATAAATATTTAATTAGGGTAATTAGGGCCAAATCTGAAAAAAACTTTTTAATGTTTCAAGGATGATTTACTGTTGAAAGACTGCCCTAACTTATCTGTTGTGATGTAGGCCGAAGCACCTGCAGCTCATTAGAATATTTTTATAAAGTCATTTTCTGGAGTATGCTGCTTCTCCTGAATGTAAGAAAAAAGCTTTCAGCAACTATAACCCACTCTGCCGTCAGAGTGATGTTGTACTGCCTGGGGCAGCTCACCTATTATCCCTCTGGCTTACAGAGGATAGGAGACAAGAACCAGGGGAGAAAGGTGTGAGGGGATAAGGCAACACACCAAGGAGTATACACAGAAGTCCGATGAACTTGCATGCCACCCTGTGTGGGAACCCCCTGTTCTACTGGGCCCTTTACAGTAGTGTGGTATACATCTCTGAGCCCATGATTCTGATACCACCATGCTTCACTGTGGAGATGGTGTCTTGTAAAGGGGTAATGAGCATTGCCTCATGATACATAGAATTAAGGCCAAAAGTTCCAGTTTTATTCAGAGAATTGCTTTTAACTAGTTTTTTGGCCAATTCCCGTGCTATAAAGTCCAGATTGATGGAGTGCTGAAGTCATGATTAACCTACTAGAGGTTTCCCCATTTGCAAACAGGATCCGTTTAGATATTCAGATCAATTATTGGGTTTACGCTCATATCCTTCTCCTCTAACTACTTCGTTTTGTGGGGTGGTCAGTGCAAGGAACAGTCCTGTTAAACTTTTTTCCAGACATGTGGCTCCAAAAACTCGTATAATTGAGGCTCCATGGGCTAAATCACCCTAAACAGTGTAACAAGTGCTTTATAAAATCCCCCCTCCAGACTGTCTAAAGAGAAAATGTGAATATTCTGCAAATGGCTGCCCAGTCTCCACTACCCGCTGGAGTGTATATGGCTCCTTTCACATTAATCACAATTTCTAGACAGAGGTTCATAAGAATTAGAACTCAATTACTGCAAAGGTTAAGAAATGTTCAGAAATCACACATACTACTTGTTACTAAGTTAGGGTTTTACTAATTATTTGCTTGGTTCAGATCCATTTCCTGAGCTTAACTTCTCTTTAAATTGGGGTTTTTTAATGATGGTATCTTTTCTCTTCATCTAGTGTAACATTGCTGACTTCAAATGATAACTCCTGGCTCGTCTCTGGCTGAATTCTGCTACGCTACCAACCTCAACCTGAGCCTATTTCAGGAGTTAATGCTTTGTTATTCCCTGCATATAAAACCTAGATTCCAATCTAGAGCTTAAGGGGTGAATACCAAAGAATCCTTTAGGCTTTACACCCTGGCTTTATCTATGCCAATCAAAATATTGCATAAAGGGCCACTTTCTATATAGCTAAAAAGCGTACTATAGCTGATTATTGAGTTTCAATATTATTTTTTACTCTCCTAATAATTATGGACCTAGAATTTTGTGGTTAATATTTAGTGCACATCATGAAAAAATGCAGTTGTAATACTTGAGTGTATTTGACCTGTACATGTGAAAAAGTAATATCAAACTGTACTAATCCTATTTTGTTCAAGTGACACTCACATGAATTGACATATAAGTAGCTTTTATTCTACAACTCTCTAAACAGCTGTGTAAAGGCTGTAATGTATCAAATGTTCATCCATGTTTCTGTTTCTTATTTTCACTTGTTAAAGGAAACAAAAAGTATTACTTTATAGGAACATGAGTGTTTTTGCTCTATTGTTTTAAGGTAATGGGAGAAAGAACAGCTCAGCTTGTAGCATCTCTTTTAGAAATCTAAGTGTGAAATTGGATTCTTAATTTTTAAAGACAATGGGGTTCATTTAGCACTCACATGCACCAGGAAGAAGCAGGTGAACGGCGGACCACAGAGCAGCAGCGACACATGCAGGAACTTGGGCGCACAATCTTGAATCGAACCTGAATCCTCGTCGGACAGCGCACCGAGGGATCGCGACGGGACCGGGTAAGTAAATCTGCCCCAATGTTTATGATTTATCTTTTTTCATGACATTTGTGCATGTCTTTTTTTTCATTTTTGGGGTTTTGATCTTTTTACCTTAGAAGGAGATATATCAGGCATGTGTGTCTGTTGTTTTTTTGTGCCTTTTTTTTTAAAGCTGCACAAAAGTTGCCAATTCACCTGCAGCCACTTTCTAAACTTTTGCTTATGCCTGCTCAGGACTGGAGCTTATTTGCAAAAAAGTGCATCATTTTACCACAACTTGTGAAATAATTGTGACTTTTTCTTTAGACATTCACATCGGGATTTTAGAGATATATCAGTTAACTTTGCAAGGTGATCGGAAAAGTTGTAATTTTGGCACAAATTTGCCCAAAAAAGTTACAAATATCAGAGAAAAACAAAACATAAGTTTAATGACCCTCCAATGAATTCTTTAGCTTCTCCATCCTTTTATGCTTTTCTTTAACCTCCCCCTTCTTTTTATGCCTTTCTGATCAGAAACATTTCACAGTTGTTTGATGATTTAGAAAACATATATAAATGGCATATTGAGGGAAAATAATGCCATCCATCATAAAAGGAGTACCACTACGTTGGTATTGATTGGGACCTTTCTTTATTGGTGTCTTGTTTAATGTAAATTATGTCTTGATTTATTATTGACATTCTCAAGCTGCCACTTGTAAAAGTTGTAACACTGCCATGGGCATAGACCATCACCATAAGAAATGGAAACTGTAATGGCCGATATGGGCGCAAACTCCACCAGTTCTGACTTGTAGACCAGATTGGTTCTGACAGAGTTTTCTACTAGAGTTTTATTCTGGAAAGGCCTGCATGTTCCAGAGTCTTACTGATTTGGCTTGTTGGTGTGCCGGAGTTCAATATGCACATACCTGTTGAGATGATAGTTGGTATGTCTGGAAAGCAGCACCAATGAATGTTGGCCATGGGTGGATAGTATGTCCGATGTTTTTAATGTAACTTTGTAAGTTTGTATCTCCTGAGAGAATTGAAATCGTTGTAGAAATAATAGGTCTATATTTAGTGTCTTCCAGGAGGAATGTTTGGACCATTGTTTGCTATTGTTATCCAATGCCGATAGAGCTCTTTTCTTCTTATATCTGTCCTACTTGTTGATAAACAATATATATTTAGAGCCCCATGTGGGTAGTGAGAAGTCCTGACCTCAATTTTTATTAGGGTTAATAGCAAAACCACAAGTGGAATAAAAATTTTGTACAAATTCTGTTTTCCCCCTAAAAACATAAATTGATTTGTGTTAAGTAAAACTAATAATAGAATATTACTATGAGAAGATCATGAAACCAGAATACTACTTCTAGCTGTGGATATAAAAGGGGGCCCAAGACAAACTAAATGATAAGCAGAATGTTAAACAGAACTAGAATAATATTTTAAAAAGTTAATGATAAAATAAGAAGTATTTAAGACCTTGTTCAGATGAATTTTCTACTTCTTTCAACTCTTTTGAATGGAGTAAGGTGACCAGGAAAGGGAACCCAGAAGTGCTGGTATAGAGCCTGACTATTGTGTGTCCCAACATTGGATATATCTAAAGGAACCCAAATACTTTTAATTCTGTTTTTAGACCTTTAGGAATAAGAGTTTCAATTCAAAGATCTTTCTCTATTCAGTTCTTCTTTGAAATACAGTCTCCCCCCACCCCGCCTGTCTTTCTTGATAGATTAAATCTTACCCCATGTTCTTTCAAAATTGTACTTATCTGTTGTTAAGTCCAAAGCCGAACTGGTTAGGCGACACAGTGGCTCCATAACCTGCTGTGTATTATACAACTGCTGTTCCATCTGATCTTAATGCAAGAGTATAGCTCTTCCATAATAACACTCTCATATTTGCTGTACCCGTACATGTATATGTATGGAATCCTGTGGGGAAGTTAAATGTACTTCATTTTCCTTTAAGTGCTGAATAAGATAGGAAAACATGGTTGTTTTCCTCCAAAGGGTATCTTTACATAATGCATTTGTTAACACAATGTATTATATGTAAACATAATGTTAATATCATGTTTACATTAAACATAAACATAGAGTTTACATAAATGTGATTGTTAATGCAATCTGCACCGTGTGAACGTACCCTAAAAGAGCTCCACTCTCATCTCTCTTTTATCACTTGTGTCTAGTACAAATAGATATCGCAGTACAGCTTTTTACTTGAATATTCATGGAAAATCCTTTTCATTTCCACAATAGGAAGTTCCAATTGGATTATTAGATTATGAGACAGTGAAAGAAATTCCTGAAACAAATCTGACACTTGTGAATTCATGCAAAGGTTATGTTCTCAACAGCAATTTTATGGTTAATAATTTGTATCAGTATTTGTAAGTCAAAATCAGGAATGGGTCCAAAATACAGAAGATCCAATACATGTTATCTCTATAGGTTTTGTTTCTGATGTTTTTTGTTTCTTTTTTTTAAACTCATTTTTATTAATGATTGCATAAATCAGGTTACAAAGCAGGTAAAATACATCAAGTACAGAGTATGAAAGTATTTATGGTTTTTGTTTCCTAATATTGATTCAAAATACTGAGCATAATACTGTCATATTTTTACACATTGATCTTAAGGGGTCTTCACTTTTCCAGGACTTATCCCTGTACAGACACATGCAGTGATTTTATCACTAAAATTGCAGAAAGACAGGGCAGGAAGTATTTTTCCCAACAAGTTTTAACAATAATTTAAAACTAGAAAATGTGTGTCAAAAGCTAACTTGAATCCTTTCATTAGCAAACTAAGCTTTTATGTCCAACAAGTAGTTCCCCCATTACATATCTACAGGGATTGACTTCCTTTCTGTCATTCACTGTTCTTGTAACCTCCTTTATGTCCTCCTTAGTCCTCCTGATGTGTACCATTTATTGGACTCCTAAAAAGTTCATCCATTGTAAAAGTTTGGCCACCTTTCTTAGTAGGTTTCAGAGCAGCAGCTTTATATGTTAGGCTAAGTTCACATTTCACTTAGGCTAAGTTTACATTTAAACCATTTAAGTTAGGCTGGCACTGACTTACAAATCTATACGAGCATGCATTCTTTCTTATAAACTAGAAAATCATTTTTATTTAATATTTCTTTAAAAATAAGAATCCTATCTCAAGGCTCTAGGCCAGTGGTTCTCAACCTTTCTAATGCTGTGACCCCGCAATACAGTTCCTCATGTTGTGGCGACCCCAAACCATGCAACTCGCAGTAAAAACACAATAAAATTGCGGCTCCAATGGCTTTAGGCGACCCCCGGTTTTGGTTGTTCGACCCCCACTGGGGTCCCGACCCACAGGTTGAGAACCACTGCTCTAGGCCCTTTATGCATAAAGAATAGATATTTGTGTAGCCAGATAATTGTACTCAAACCTACAACTGCTGTTTCTGATGCTTTATAGATTTTCACCATACCAGTGGATATCAACTATTCTAGTGTGTAACCCTGATCTTGACTCCTCAAGGGTCATTTATTTCACTCATGTAATTCTTTATTTCTAATAATTGTAAGTCAGACTAGGCTGAACCATTAAAAGAATTTTTATCAATATCACCCTCAGCCAATAGAGGCTAACAGTGACCCTGTAGTGTTAACTTATTGGAGATTATGTACTAACACTGAGCCTATGATCGCTCATGCATGCTTTTTTTTACAAAATGATGGTGGTTGCAGTGCCGTTTTCCCGTTTGAAAAAAATACATGCATAATGGATGTTAAAAATTAATTATAAGTTAATGGGAGACAGACAGTTATCAGATTTTTCAGTTATGGCATCAGTTTTTTGAAAGAGAGATAGATTCAGAGGAAAAAAATCAAAGACATCTCTAGATGTCTGATAACCCTGCAGGAGGTAACAGAAAGCATCTCCTCCATAAGATGTAAAAAAGCTGGTGGCCCCGATGACATCCAACCAGAAATGATCAAATAAATCCCTCCCGAAATACAGACTGCATTATCCAAACTCTTCGTACTAAGTGCCAGCTTCTTCCCTAAGACCTGGAAACAAGGTCTCATGACCCCATACACAAGATCGGGGACTGGTATGACCCAGCCAACCACCAAGGGATGTGTGTCAGTAGTAACCTGGGAAAGCCGTTTAATAGAGTCCAGAAAAGGAGGATCTCCAGCTTCCTCACCCTGCACCATGTCCTCAGCAAAAGCCAAGCAGAGTTCATGCCAAACCATTGCACCAAGGACCACCTCTATCGAGAACCAATTCTACAAAGCAAATCAGAAAGGATATATGCCTGCCTTGTGCACTTCAAAAAGGCTTTCAACTCACTGTGGCATCCAGGTCTCTTTCTAAAACAGCTGGAAAGCAAAATAGGTGCGAAAATCTATGATGTCATCAAGAGCTGCTACACTGAGAACACCTGCAGCATGAAGGTAAAAGGGAGAAGAATGGACCATTTCTAGCAGGGCTGACGGGTTTGAAATGGCTGCACCCTAAGTCCAATGGTCTTTAGCATCTACATCAGAAGACTGTAGAGACTCAAAACTCCGGTGACAGTCTGGACAAAAATCTTTGACTGCATTATATGCCCCCAGTGAGGTTTGGGGTCCACACACATGCCCAGACTGGTCAAGACTGGTAATGCAGTCCAAAAAGAAATACTCCGCCTAAAGTTTTGCAAATACCTTCTCCAAGTCCATTGGAGCACCTCAAACAGGGGCTGTAGAGGAGAACTCTGCGGATTCCCCTTACACATTAAGGTCTAGAAGAGGGCTCTATCATTCCTGGCTCACCTACAGAACAGCAGTTTGGATTCCTTCCACAATAATGCCTGGCAACCTGGGGACCCAAACTCAGCCGGATTCAAATATGCACCAAACACAGTTGACCAAACATGGTGGAATATATCAGTGACTGGAGAACCACCATAAAATCATCTGCCAGAGTCTACAGAGAGATTACACATAGGCCCTTTACCTGGAGAAGCTACTGGACCTCAGAGACCGTCAGATCCTGAGCCACTACAGACTGAATACCCAAAACCTTAAATCTACCATCAAAATCAAGCATGGATGAACTTAGACTGTGTTCACATGTTTTGTTTCCATTAAAGGATGCATTTTCAAACGCAGCACAACAGCTGAGAAGAGGAGATTTGCCTATTTACATGGCTGTCAACATTGCATTAACAAAGCGCATTATTAACACATATGTTAACATAGTGTTAACAAACACATGCATTTGTCAACACAACGTTGACAGCAATGTAATTAGGCAAATCTCCTACTCTAAGGTGCTCCAATGCTTTTGAAAACACATGCATTGACGGAACATGTGAATGCAGCCTCATAGATCCAGGCACCGCGACTGTGGTAATCTTCTTATTTTTGTTATCTATGGCCTCCTTCTTTAGCTTTCCATCGAATGGTCACTAACCTTTTAAAGAAACTTTGCAGAAATGAATAGTTTAAATGAATGCAAGTAAGGTTACATTTGCACAAATGTATGGGGGATGTATATACGGCCAACATATATATGGCCTATATACATCCCCATACACTTCTATGGCCTCATGGAGCCATACGGGAGCGGTAAGTGCCACACACATGCGGCCATGTACTGTTCCATAGCCCATAGAAAGATAGGACATGTCCTATCTTTCCACGGAATACAACGCCGTGTGCTGTGTATTCCTATGGAGAGGGGCGAGGGTGAGCAGCGTTCTGTCCCTCCTCCTCTCCCCGGTGCTGATATATGCCCGCTGTACTACGGTACGACAGGCATACATCATGTGAGTGTAGCCTAATTTTGTAAAAAAAAACCCCGCTAAAGAGCAGTTGTTTCTTTCTCGCCTTACTTTAATTCATACTTATTGGTTCTTTATCTGCTAATAACGCTAATCTATGTGCTCAAGAAACAGAATTTCAATAACATGTCAGATTACATAGAAGATCTATGCAAAGTTGGGCATGGTTATGAGCCACAGGGCAAAAGTCTCCTCCCACAGCAAAGGAAAGTATGCAGCAAATTGACAGACTGCTTAGGGGAAAGCTATTAGAAAATGAAGTCTTCTTGTCACAGAACCACTAGAAATAGTGTTATACCTCATATCCACACACTGGAGAAGTTGGTGATGCTAAGTTTGTCGAAAGGTGAGGTAGCCATCATGAATTACTTAAAATGGATATTTGCTAAGTGTTACATCTGTGTTCGTACAATCAGGCTGAGAAGAACAGTACTCTAGAGGCTGGGCTGCTGATTGAATCTACCACAACTGACTCTCTGTGAGTTTTGCCCTGGTCCAATGAGAATTAACATGCTCAGAGGTCTAGCCCTTTCACCTGGAGCAGACATCCTAATCTAATCAACACCCTGTTTGCTGGTTCTACTTTCTTGTTCTTAATCATTGCTATACTTCTGTACTACTGGTTTCTGATATTTGGCTCTAGTTCTTGACCATCCTATATGTATGCGATTCTGTATCTTATATACTGTCTGAACTGGATTTTTTATCATAATTATTGTGTTCATCTGTCTGTTGTCTTGTTTCTTGTCTGCAATTTGGCGTAGGACGGGACCTTCTTCATGGTTATCCTGCATCAACTAGGATATGCAGATGCAAGCAGGCAGGGCTGTTGGAGGGCTGGAGTTTTAGGGTGCGCTGTTGTATCTGTGGACCCTGAGTCCATTGTCTCCATTACACCCAGCTACTCCACCAGTAATATATTCCTGAGCTTGAATGTAAGACAACTGGCTGTAGAAAAAGCTTTGTCCTACCAAGTCCTGTCTCTTCACCAAACCCATCCTATCATAACCTAAAGAACCCTCACAATTAACACTTATGTTCTTTGTAAGATTTTCATAACGTCTTCCATGCTGCATAACTTCAGCACACTCACAAATTCAGAAGGATTGTGTTTTTCTGTTAAATAATTTATTTCTATGTTTCTTCTATTGCTAATCTCCTCTCCTCCTGCTGTCCTGCTAACCGAGAGACCATTTGTTCATTGATCCTCTAAATGGCACTAGGCCTTAATATTATCTAAATTACCTAAAGCAAATTCTAATTAAGTACTATAGGTGAGAAAATGTTGTGCAACTAATCAGATAATTAGTGGAGTAAAAGGCACAATAAAACGTGAAGTAACACAAACACATGGCAAATGTTTAATTACTTTAATCATACGCTCACACCTATTTCTAAGTTGCTTTATCAGTACAATTTCTACAACATATTATGTAAGACGATATATATATATATACAGGTGGTCCCCTACTTAAGAACATCTGACTTACATACGACCCCTAGTTACAAACGGACCTCTGGATATTGGTAATTTACTGTAGTTTAGCCTTAGGCTACAATAAACAGCTATCACAGGTATATACAATTAAGCTTTATTGTTAATCCTGGTTCTAATGACAATCCAACATTTTTAAAATCCAATTGTTACAGAGACCAAAAAAATTTTGGGTGAGGTTACAATGATAAAGTATACAGTTCTGACTTACATACACATTCAACTTAAGAACAAACCTACAGACCCTATCTTGTATGTAACCCGTGGACTGTATGTATATATACACTCATTGGCCACTTTATTAGGTACACCTGTCCAACTGCTCGTTAACACTTAATTTCTAATCAGCCAATCACATGGCGGCAACTCAGTGCATTTAGGCATGTAGACATAGTCAAGATAATCTCCTGCAGTTCAAACCGAGCATCAGTATGGGGAAGAAAGGTCATGGTTGTTGGTGCCAGAAGGGCTGGTCTGAGTATTTCAGAAACTGCTGATCTACTGGGATTTTCACGCACAACCATCTCTAGGGTTTACAGAGAATGGTCCGAAAAAGAAAAAACATCCAGTGAGCGGCAGTTCTGTGGGCGGAAATGTCTTGTTGATGCCAGAGGTCAGAGGAGAATGGGCAGACTGGTTCGAGCTGATAGAAAGGCAACAGTGACTCAAATCGCCACCCGTTACAACCAAGGTAGGCAGAAGAGCATCTCTGAACGCACAGTACATCGAACTTTGAGGCAGATGGGCTACAGCAGCAGAAGACCACACTGGGTGCCACTCCTTTCAGCTAAGAACAGGAAACTGAGGCTACAATTTGCACAAGCTCATCGAAATTGGACAGTAGAAGATTGGAACAGAATTTGGCATCAACAATATGAAAGCATGGATCCATCCTGCCTTGTATCAACGGTTCAGGCTGGTTGTGTGGTGATGGTGGGGAAATTTTCTTGGCACCCTTTGGGGCATCTTTTTTTTTTTTTTACTTTTTCGCACAAAGAAAGGTATTCTCCCTTATACGGTTGCACACCACCCAACAGTCCTGAACAGCATTGTACGTTTACACTGCGGAAAGGCGCACAGAGACCCGCCCGACTCCGAGTATGTGGTTGATCTTTGACCCTCCTTATTCTCATTCCCCCCCCACCCCCTTGTTTTCATGACATTCACAATTGTACCCCCACAACATTGACTGTATGGCCTTATTTCTGTCCTCCACGCCCAGGATATATGAGCCCCCCATGTCATAAAGCTGGAATCATCTCAGACTGGTTTCTTGAACATGACAATGAGTTCACTGTACTCAAATGGCCTCCACAGTCACCAGATCTCAATCCAACAGAGCATCTTTGGGATGTGGTGGAACGGGAGATTCGCATCATGGATGTGCAGCCGACAAATCTGCGGCAACTGTGTGATGCCATCATGTCAATATGGACCATAATCTCTGAGGAATGCTTCCAGCACCTTGTTGAATCTATGCCACGAAGAATTGAGGCAGTTCTGGGGTCCAACCCGTTACTAGCATGGTGTACCTAATAAAGTGGCCGGTGAGTGTATATATATACTGATCATGATGTACACAACATTTGCAAATGCAGACGATAATACAA
>CM033643.1:102320723-102479444 GCA_019512145.1 Engystomops pustulosus | reverse complement strand
ACACACACACACACACACACACACATATATATATATATATACACACTAAAGTTATATTTTTATGGCAACATGAAAATTACTTTTTTTTGTTCAAATAGAATATTAATGTTTTCCAGGAGACAAGAGTCTTAGTTGGAAGGAGCTATAATAAATAACCATTAACACAAAATAAGCTTAGTCAATGCTTTTGTCTAGATATAAGGTTATACACTATTCTTACTGTATGTGTGCATATTAAATAATGGATACAGCTCTCCATGGATGGTATTACGGTAGTAGTAAATTAACAATTCAAATCATAGAAACAATTATTTGTAATATTCTGCTGTCAGTTACCTGGTATAGAAGAAAAGAGGCGATACGGGCGCCGCAATGTGTGAAAAACGTTTAGCAGTAAAAACAAGGTGTTTTTAGAGTGGTGCTCACCTTTTTAGGTTGTACAATCGGTACAACATGTTTGAGCGCAGTCTTTAGTTGAGTTTTTTAGGCGGCCGTCCTGGGTGACGAGGTGGGGAGTCCTCACCCCGTTCGGTTTTTCAGTTGTTTGTGGTGTGTTCCAGGACACACACACACACACACACACACATATATATATATATATACACACTAAAGTTATATTTTTATGGCAACATGAAAATTACTTTTTTTTGTTCAAATAGAATATTAATGTTTTCCAGGAGACAAGAGTCTTAGTTGGAAGGAGCTATAATAAATAACCATTAACACAAAATAAGCTTAGTCAATGCTTTTGTCTAGATATAAGGTTATACACTATTCTTACTGTATGTGTGCATATTAAATAATGGATACAGCTCTCCATGGATGGTATTACGGTAGTAGTAAATTAACAATTCAAATCATAGAAACAATTATTTGTAATATTCTGCTGTCAGTTACCTGGTATAGAAGAAAAGAGGCGATACGGGCGCCGCAATGTGTGAAAAACGTTTAGCAGTAAAAACAAGGTGTTTTTAGAGTGGTGCTCACCTTTTTAGGTTGTACAATCGGTACAACATGTTTGAGCGCAGTCTTTAGTTGAGTTTTTTAGGCGGCCGTCCTGGGTGACGAGGTGGGGAGTCCTCACCCCGTTCGGTTTTTCAGTTGTTTGTGGTGTGTTCCAGGAACACACCACAAACAGCTGTCAGTTACCTGACAGATTATACAAGATTAACCTGCAGGGCTCTAGTTAAATCTTATATATAAGGGACAGTGATCCTATAATACAACCTAAACTTATTCAGATCTAGTTTGATGATAAAGTCCCCCTGTATGTCTTGGTTTCATAGTAAGTTTCATAGATAAGATATGTGCCAAAGAATTGTTAGACACAACCTCAAAGGAATGATTAGGAAAATCAGCTTTCTGCATTCAGATACTGCTGAAATGCCAAGATCTAGAGTATGCTGATCTAGAACCTGCATATTTTCACTCTCCAACACCTTTCACTGCTGAGAAATACACATTGGGCACATGTATCATAGTTTGGTCTCTCTGAGGTGCATTTTAAAGACTTTTGGTGGCTAGTTTTTGAACCTTATGTATGATCATGTCTTTTTACTTGTGACACATGCCCAGTTGTTCCTAGCCTGGCAGGCGCAAATTTTGGCTTCTTTTTGAGACTTTTTGTTGCAAATGTCTCAAATCCACATGCACACAAGTCATGTGAGGGGTTATATGTAGGAGAGGACACAAGCTACGTGAGGGGGTTATATACAGGAGTGGACACTACTGTTAATTTGGGACTTAACATGTTGCATTTTTATTGCATTTTGAAACCTATTACAACAACTGAGGAAAGGTGATTTTCCTAATTACATTACTGTTAACATTTGAATTTACAAAATGCCTAGTAAACGCAATGTTAACACATGCATAACATGGCGTTTATATTGCGTTTTGTAAATGCAAATGTTAACAGTAATGAAATAAGGCAAATCAGATCCTCAGCTGTTGTAATTAGTTTCAAAATGCATTAAAAACGCAATTAAACTGCTACGTGTGACCTCACCCTTGGAAGTAACCAATAAAAAAAAAATGCAAAAATTAAAAAATTTTGACAAAAGAGGTTACTGTGCAAAATGTTAAGCAGTTAAAGCATGTGAAATAATTTCAATTTACATGTTAAAATCGGGTCCGTGAAAAAAAAATTCTTTTGCACCTGCCCTGGACCAGTAAGAATTGAGTCTAAAAATTTTCGCAAAACTGGTCCGCAAAATTGCAAAATGTTGCACTGAAACATCGGCTGGAAACTAAGCTACATGAGGCATCACTGGCAGCAAGGTACAGAAGCGTACTTGAAAAAGACAGAGTTAAGAGTCGCAAAAAAATGGTGCATAACGTCAACAAGTCGCAAAATTAAGACAATTTGGCTAGCTGAAATATGCTAAACTGTCCTGTGCCCCCCTTGACTGCTTAAGCCAACACTGGCACCCCTCCAGTTGAGGGGCCCTTCAGTAGCGGGGATTTTATTTATATGTTAAAAAAACCAATCCCCTCCTTAGTGTTATGTGGCTAGTTATAAAAAATAGAAGATTTTACAATATTTTTTAAACCCCTTAATGGCCAGGTCCTATTTTGTATTTGCATTTCCCATGTCAACACCCTCAAAACATCTTTTTTTTTTTCCGTCTAGATCTGTGTGAGGGATTGTTTTCTGTTCTGTGTAAGAAATTGCACTTCATAGTGACAGTATTTAATATTCTATGCTTGAAGATTGATTAACTCCGGCACTGAGAAGTCTTCAATTTCAAAAATTCGTTATTTTTCGATCCAAGATACATAAAACCCAATCCATCCACTCAATACACCACCCACCTATAGTGGTAGACGCACCTACTCGTTGAGGTGCAGCACGCACGTTAATCATTCTGATAATGTGTATGGCTGATATTGGGGATGCAAGCCTAGGAGCAGCATCACCACAGCAGGCTGTTGCTCCTAGCAAACAAGGCAGTGACTGTTGGGACTGTAGGAAGGTTGGTAATAGGAGTGCAGAAAGAGTTAGACAGATTCTGGTGGTAGGGGATTCTATAATTAGTGGGGCAAGTAGGGTTATCTTTCACCGGGACCATGAATGCCGAACAATATGTTGTCTTCAAGTCAGTTGGGGATACAAGACCTCTAAAGTAGTACTTTTAGAAATGCTAATGAGTGTCCATAGGATGTTAATTAAGTCTCTAGAAAATGTGCAGAGTAGGGTTCAGATTCATGGAGAACTGGGCTAACTTCTCTGACGGCTACAGGTTCTTTGCTGAGGTGATAAGGATGCACCTAAAGGGGAGGGTGCAGCTGAGCTGGGAAAAAAAGATGGTTAGTGAGCTGGAGAAGTTTTTATACTACGATATGTGGAAAGGGGGCACGACTGCACAGATACGACATCAGAAAGACATCGTCCAGCAGTGCCCCCTCTTAACCCCTTAGGACGCAGCCATTTTCCATAACAGTTAAATAAGGCCTCAGCCCCATTTTTTGAGTTCTGACCTTGCGTCTCTTATAATGGTTATAACTTTTGACACGTTACTTATCAAAGCGATTCTGAGATAGTTTTTTTCCCCACATGCTGTACTTCATTTTAGGTGGTAATTTTGCTGATAAGTTTTGCGTTTATTACAAAACAAGAAAAAAATGATGAATTTTTAGAAAAATTTGCCATTTTCGAACTTCGAAAATCACTGCGGTTTCGGCAGAAAGATCTCGCTTTACCACCTAAATAACTGTATCCCGACTAACATTTCGCCCATTTTTCCCTACTTTACACTTTTCATACTTTTGTGAAATGTTGGATAATTTATTTTGACACACGCGGTCCTACAAATCGATCAGCCGATGTCCCATTTTGCATGCATTGAACTACTTTTTGGTATAATACTGTTTGAAATTAACTTTACTATTTTAGCATCAAAAAACCCCTATATAATCTCCCAACACCCATTTTCAAATCTTCACGCCCTCAACTTCAGAAACACATTTACATGATTGCGTTAACCCCTTGAGATCTTCATAGTCTTTAGAATCAAAACTGGTCGGTTGAAATTTTAGAATGGTCAAATTTTGTCATTAATATGTCATATTAGCCCTCAAATTTACACATTTCCAAAGAATAACAGAGAAAATTTTGTTCTCTAACTCAATTTCTTTCTCGACTTAGATGCAAGAAACCCCCCCCAGCATTGCGCATTATTTGTTATTGGCGTCACAGCGAGGCGCAGAAGGGACGAAGCACCCTCAGCTGCCAGGAATTTTAGTTTCGTCTCAGTTGCCGTTTTAGGTCCATCGACCCCAGTTTTGAAGGCTCATCCTATAACATATTTTTTCGCTTCCCCTTTTGTCTCCCCGTTATTTGGTCGCATGTGATTGTATTTATCTTTATTTGCCCGATGATATGATTTTTTCCAGGGTTTCTATCCTATTTTTTGTCCTGTGTTTTGGTTCTCAGCCTAACTTGTTTCCATGGTCCTTTCGAATCCCTTAACATTCTTTAGTGGACACCCTGTTTTATTTTTGATTAGACAAATGTCAATCAATTCTGTACTCCCTTTTGTTTGTTTTCCCGTGAGTTCACGCGTATCGTCCTAAATAATCCTGGTTATCGTATTCTATGGGTCGTGACGATTACGGGGAGACCAGAACATGGAATATTTTTTCTTATGTTCTTTCCTAAATTTGCCAATAAAAGACCTAATGTGGGGACAAATCTATCATTTTTTGCACATCATCACTCACCCGTCTTCCCCAGTGGCATAACCTTGTTATCTTTTGGTCTACAGCGCTGGTGATCGGCTTGTTGTTTTTTGTGTGTGACATGTTGTTCTTTGCCACAGTAGCATTCTGGAGTACAATTGTTTTTTTGATTTGATGAAATTTTTTACTTTTGCTATTTTTAAGAGAGTGGGATATAATAGGTAAAAATAATAATTTTTGGGGTCGGTTTTAAACATTTTTTTTTACGCGTTCAACATATGGGTTCAATAGTTATTTCGTTTTTTAGTTTTTCTTTTATTAACTTACCGACCGTGGGTGTTAGCCGGGATGTCACGTATATTACCCCGTTTTGAAATCCCGCTGCTAACGATGCCGGTTCGGCTGCTGGTGCAGCGCTGAAACCGGCATCTTCTCTCTCTGCGCAGTAGCTATCTGCGCTGATCGCTAGTCGCGGGACTTTATCATCGTACAGCGATCGGTGCAGAGCTCTATCGGTTAATATACTGTCGTTGATCTCAGAAGAAGGCAGCATCCCTGCAAAGACAAGATGCCAATTGGCCCAAAGAGGTGAAAATTCCTTCCTGAAACACAAATATTGCAGTCAGAATAACTTTCTGGATGAACAATACTACTTACAAACAGTTTTAATATTCCCATACAATGTGATCTTATTGAGCTTCATAAAGTTCCACAGCCTAATATGCTTGCACCAAAGAATCCCCCTATGTGAAGGTCATACCGCCCCTCCTTTAGGCATCTGATATGTCCCTCTTTTTTCCTGGCCACAGCTCTTTGGAGAATGCATTACTTTCCCCATCCTATATTTGCCCATTTCATGAGGAGATAATCAGCGATTCGCACATCTCGTTCCGAGCTTGCCTGCTTCTGCTGTCTCAGTCCTAGTGTACTCCTATACTTCTCGTTGCTGTCTTGGCGCGACAAACTCATTGCTTATCCCGCAGTTGCTCAGATCGAGCATTTAATTAAAAAACACAGTGAAGAACAATGAAAATAGAATAAAAACATGAACACAGGATCATTTAAGAAAAAACACATTGCATGAACACAGTGCCAGAATATATTAACCTACTTTCTGCACTCTTCTACTTGTCGAGAATACGCGCTGGGGGACCGTGCTCGGAGGGACGACAAATATCATGTTAAGAACAATATATTGTGGCTTAATACACACATTTGCGATGTTTTTAAACATCTGCCATGGTTGTTCTTCACCAACACATATATATTGTTCTTCACCTCGCTATTTTGTGGGGTCGCGCCGTTCCGCCGTATCTCCCGACATAAGAGATGTGGCCGAACACTGTAATCTATTCTGGCCCTGTGTTCTGCACTGTGTTTTTATCTAAATGATCCTTGGTCAACTGTGTACCACTGTGGTTCACTTGTTTTTATTCATTCTTCACTGTTCCTTTACATCGCTTACACAATGGCGGAGAATATATACACGCGGCACAGTAAGAATAATCGCAGATGTTTGGCAAATTATCATAGAGACATTATTTTTAATTCAATAACCATTTTATTCCTTAACCATGGTCCCTTTGAAAAATGCTCGTGTCTCCCAATTGACTTCAATGGGCTCCGTTACTCGAAACGAGCACTCGAGCCTCTGGAAATGTTCGGACCTCGGTACGAGCAACCCGATGCGCTTATATTGCTTCGCAAATCATCTCTATTGATCACCAATTTTAGAAAGTGATATATCATTGTCTTCTTGTTAACCCCAATTTACCCTAATATGTTGGTTTGTCTCCCTTTGCACTCAGTCCAGTTCTTTCGATGTCCTATTTTATACACTGGTCCCCCAAACTGTATCAATAATTCCATGTATGGTCTGACCAGTGATTTGAATAAGTCAGAACTATGTCCTTTTCCTGAGATCTACACTCCCGCCACTTTATTAGGTACACCCATGCTAGTAACGGGTTTGACCCCCTTTGCCTTCAGAACTGCCTCAATTCTTCGTGGCATGATTCAACAAGGTGCTGGAAGCATTCCTCAGAGATTTTGGTCCATATTGACATGATGGCATCACACAGTTTGCCGCAGATTTTGTCGGCTGCACATCCATGGAGGCGAATCTCCCGTTCCACCACATCAAAGATGCTCTATTGATGAGATCTGGTTGACTGTGGAGGCCATTTGAGTACAGTGACTCATTGTCATTTCAAGAAACCAGTCTGGATGATTCCACTTTATGACATGGGCATTATCCTGCTGAAAGTAGCCATCAGATGTTGGGTACATTGGTCATAAAGGATGGAGATGGAGCAACAATCTCAGGTAGGCTGTGGCGGCAACGATGCTCAATTGGTACCAAGGGCCCAAGGTTGCCAAGAAAATTCCCCACACCATGACCCACCACCAACCAAGCCTGAACCGTTGATACAAGGCAGGATGGATCCATGCTTTCAATTTGTGAATGCCAAATTGTCTTGTCATCTGCTCATTCTACTGTCCATTTGATGAGCTTGTGCAAATTGTAGCCTCAGTTTCCTGTTCTTAGCTGAAAGGAGTGGCACCCGAGTGTGTCTTTCTGCTTCTGTAGCCCATCTGCCCTCAAAGTTCGATGTACTTGCGTTCAGAGATGCTCTTCTGCCTAGCTTGGTTAACGGTGGCGATTTAGTCACTGTTGCCTTTCTATCAGCTCGAACCAGTCGCCCATTCTCCTCTACCTCTGCATCAACAAGCATTTCCGCCCACAGAACTGCCGTCTACTGGATGTTTTTTCTTTTTTCGGACCATTCTCTGTAAACCCTAGAGAGGGTTGTGTCGTGAAAATCCCAGTAGATCAGCAGTTTCTGAAATACTCAGCCAGCCCTTCTGGCACCAACAACACATGACTCTTTTCTTCCCATGATGCTCGGTTTGAACTGCAGGAGATTTCTTGACCATGTCTACATGCTAAATGCACTGATTGCCGCCATGTGATTGGCTGATTAGAAATTAAGTGTTAACAGCATTGGACAGGTGTACCTAATAAAGTGGCCAGGTGATGTATTCTCTTATACATCCCGATTAATACTTTAGGTTGCTAGAAGTGCTACATTTCACTAAGTGACATGGTTCATGAGTCCCCACGATCTGTATTTCCATCATTGTCCATCAGTTTTCCCAGACTTTAGATTTACAACATAATTATAATTTCCTTTACGTGGGTTAAGTCCACAAGCATAACCTTACATTTATCCACAAATAAACCTCATCTGCCACTTGTCAGTCCAGGACTCCAGTTTCCACAAATACCTCTTAATATATACTATCCTCCTCGTAATTAATTACTTTATAAGCATGGGTCTCACACTCAATTTAACATGGTGGCCTGTGGAGTTAGCTTCTGGGTAAAGGCTGGGCCGCATCCAGTTTTCCACACAAAATGCTCTTAAAAATATCATCTCAGATTCAATGTCACGACGTGCGTCCCCAGTGCAAGGAAGCCCAACTTGGGAGACGTGTTTCTCTCAATGAACTTCCTGTGTCCCGCAGGGGTCCCAAGCCCTACCCGCACTGAGCCCAGTCACGGACACTCCATTCCCCCCCCCCCACCCTACTATTGTGCCTCCCCCGTGTCCCTTCCCATCGAAGAATATGAATCGCCGCTCTGACTGCACCAAGTGCGTTCATAGCGCGCACTTCATCTTCTTCAGTACCGGAGGGAAGGGATTACGTTTAGGCCTTTTCCTGTTTTTTTTTTTCATGCTCCATTTTTCACTCCCCACCTTCAAAAAACTATAAACTTTTTTTTATTTTTTTTACACTAAGAGCTTGTGATGGATTGTTTTTTGCGTACAAATTGCACTTCATATTGATGTATTAAATATTCCATGCCAGTACTCGAAAGCGGGAACAAATCCAAAGGCATGAAATGCAGTTGTGGCGGCCATTTTTCGTGTGGGCTTGGATTTACCACGTAAATCTTTCAATGAGCGCCCAATGACATATCTACTTTATTTTTTGGTCGGTACTAATTAGGGATACCAAATTTTGTATTGGTAAATTAATAATGTTTTCATATACATGTACAAAAATTCAAACCTACTTAACAAAAATATTTTTTTTAATTTTGCCAAATTCCTGGCGCTATAACTTTTTCATACTTGGTGTCCGGAGCTGTGGGGTGCTGTCATTTTTTGCGAAATTGGAATAATATGGTTCATGAATATCATTTTTAGGAACTGTACAACCTTTTGAATCACTTTTTATAGATTTTTATATTTTTCAAATGGCAAAAAAGTCCATTTTCGACTTTGGAGGGCGCTATTTGCCGCGTAACGGTGTTGAAACCGCAACTGAAAACCCGTCATTCATATTTTGATAGATCTGGCATTTTTCGGGCGCGTCGATACCTGATATTTTATGATTTTACTGTTTATTTTATATTTATGTCAGTTTCTAGGGAAAGGGGGTGATTTGAAATTTTAGGTTTTTTATTATTATTTTTTTTTTAAACTTTTTTTTTTTTTATTATAACCTATTTTCCCTACTCCCTAGGGTACTTTAACCCTAGTTGTCTGATCGATCCTAATCATTACTGCCATACTCAACAGTATGGCAGTATTGGAGATTTTCCTCCTCATTCATTTTCCAGTGCTATCAGCACTTGTAATGAAGGGGTTAAAACAAATCCGCCTCGGTCCTTCGACGACCTGAGGCTACCATGGAGACATCTCCGCCCCCCGATGACGTCACGGGACGGTGTCCCAGGTAAGTGGCGGCGCCATTCGCCGCTATCTTTTGGAGGCTGCCGGCAGCTTTGTCGGCAGCCATCGCTGTGAAAGCACCCGCGATCGGTGCTAGCACCGATCGCGGGTGTTACCGGTAAGCCTTTGCTGCAATATGCAGCAAAGACTTACCGGCTATGGAGAGGGCTCAGCCCGTGAGCCCTCTCCATGCAGCGCGACCAGGTGGGGGCCGCAAAATATTGTCCCGCGGGCCGCGAGTTTGAGACCCCTGCTTTATAGAGTTTGGTATCAATTGCAAATTTTGAAACACCAATGTGTAAACCCTCTATGAGGTCATTAATAAAAATATTAAAAGGAACTGGCCCCAATACCCTGTAGCACTCCAATAGCAACATCAACCCAATCTGAGAATGTACCAATAATAATGAACACCGAGCCATTAGCTAACCCAAATACACAGGTGTTCCCCTACAGTCATGGCCATAAGTTTTGAGAATGACACAAATATTATATTTTCATATGATCTGTTGCCCTCTGGTTTTTATGTGTGTTTGTCAGATGTTTTTATCACATACAGAAATACAAGTGCAATCATATTATGAGTACCAAAAGATTTTATTGACAGTTAGAATGAGTTAATACAGCAAGTCAATTTTGCAGTGTTGACCCTTCTTCTTCAGGACCTGTGCAATTCTCCCTGGCAGCTCTCAATCAACTTCTGGACCAAATCCTGACTGATAGCAGTCCATTCTTGCACAATCAATGCTTGCATTTTGCACCAATGTTGTGTTTTGCTTGGTCCACACGTATCTGGATGATTGACCACAAGTTCTCAAGGGGATTAAGATCTGGGGATGTTCCAGGCCATGGACCAAATCTCTATGTTGTTGTCCCCTCAGCCATTTAGTTATCACCTTATGATGGCAAGGTGCTTCATCATGCTGGCAAAGGCATTGTTTATCGACAAATGCGCTTGGAACGGTTGGGAGAGGTTGCTCTTGGAGGACATTCGGACCACTTATTCATGTGCAAACCCTCGCCGATGTGCATGGCGAGGTTGAGTGGGTTGCGAATTAAGTCCCACCTGCATGTAATCCATACACAACAGGTCATGATTAGGAATAGGGATATTGCAGTGGTGATGAGAAATCCTGCCTGGCAAGGACAGAGGTTAAGTATTTTGTTAATGCAAGATGCTGTTGTCAAGATATGTGTTACATCCGGTGATATTGTATGTAAGTGAAGATTCGATGGAGGAGCATGCCACCACTGACAAAGGGGAAGTAATAAAACTCTGGCAGGAATGTTATGGGTCTTTGCGAATTTCTGGAGGTAGTGAGAAGATTCCAGTGTAGGAGAATCTGTGAGTGAGTGAGTCAATCTCTGTCTAGCCCATACAGAGCAGGAAGAGCATAGCCCCGGCCTCTGAAGAGTGGAGTAATAGATTAGAGTTAGTGTAGTGGGAAAAAGGGGTATCATCTTACCTTTTAAAGGTGATACTGAAGCCCTTACAGGACAAGATGAAGCTTCCTACCCGGACACAGATGCATCCCAGCCTGCGCTTCCACATCCAGGCTGGTGAACTATCTCCTGAGGCTCCCTCCAACTCACTCACATCTCAGCACCCTCCTACCTACCGGTTAAAGGACGTTTGATCGGTTCCTGGGTTCAAATAAAGAACTGTAAGTTTGTTTTCTTCAACTTCTGTCTCCGTCTGGTCTTGCTAATACGGCTGCCTTCAAACCGGGACCTGTCAATCACCAGAGACCACACTCGGGACATTAAGGGGTTGCCCCAGGGAGATCGTATAGGCAGCCGCCGCCGTCATCAGTTATTGCAAACACCACCCCTGCTGGAGGACTGCCAGGCTGTAGGACAGCCTCCGGGTTCCCCCGTACAAGCACAGTGACATAGCGTGCTTAGGCCGCACCGCCAGCCACTCCGGTACCGCGGGCCCCCGCTGACTCCAGGCCGCACCTCAAGGGCTAGGCCCGGGTGGGGGGATCGGGGCGTTTGCACGTGGCGTCACGACAGATTTTACTCTTGCCTATCCTGGCACTAAAGACTGTACTGTATTAAGAAAAAGACTGTGCTGCCTAACCCTGCTGCCATACGGGTTTAGCCCAAGGACTTGTGTGTTTCTGGATGAACTGTGTTATACTGCTGCACGTGCTGCCGAGCAGCGCCGCTTCCAGCACTCCAGAGGTAATCCGGCAAGAAAACTGTACCAGCTCTGCTAAATCCGGCGCTGCCGACGCTGAAGATTTTGTTACATAGAAAATGGGGCCGCAGCAAAATATTCAAGCCCGCCAAAACCTTCACTGGCGGGAACCCAGGGCTGACGCATTCAAGCTCCACCACCGAGATGGGCCGCGAACCCAGGCCTCCTGTGGCCGCAGGAAAAATTTAAGAGCCCGCCCAGCTCTTGGCGGGAAGGACTGGACTCCTCCACTGGCTCGGAGGCGGACTCCTGACCTGCTCAGAGAAGCCGCCAGAACTTGAGTGGACTTTGGACAGTGAGGACAAACACCCTGTGGGGTCCTCCGACGTCCCTCTGTCGGAGCGCCAGGAAATTTTCGACGAGGGTCCTAGAGACTAGGTGGGTGGGTCTCTGACGCAGCCCGTCCGTAGACACTCCGCGGAATCGGCTGCCCGAGGATTGACGCGGGCCTTCGTCACCAGGACATGTTACAACGGGACGCAGTACCAAATCCCAACCGGGCAGGTTCATCGTCCCATCCCGGCTACCCATCCGGTCCCGCGGGCCACCGTGGAGGAGCGCCACTGGGGAGGGCCCAGACTCCTGTCGAGCCAACGCCTGGGCATAGTGTTGACCGACTCCACCTGCTCGAGGCCTACTAACTCCGCTCTCGCGGCCTGCTAGCCCACGCTGTGGTGGTTACCTGATCCTCCGGTGGTTTGCTCCGGTTCCGGCACAGACCTGTCGCCCAAGGAGATCCGAGCCTGAACCGGAGCCACGAGCCCCAGCACTGAAACACCGCAGCCCTCAGAGCGAGGTGAGGCCGCCGCGCCCGGCGGACTCCGAGACGCTGTCTCAGACAGCGACGCGGACGAGAAGAGGCCCAGCGGTATATGGCCGGAGATTCCACAGCGGTGAGTTGGGCAGAGGAAGAAAACCGCACCACCGGCCAGGTCCGGGGTTCTTCGACAAGCGGGTAAGGGCTATGGCTCGCCACCCAGAGACTACCACCGGACGGAGGTATTTTATTCCCGCGGTCAGTCAAGAGGAGATCTGCCACGGAGGAGCTGCACAAACTGAAGCCGGGAGGTTTGTATCGAGTTCTCCACATGAGGAAGGACTCGAGGACCCTGGGGGCTGGTTTGTGATCCGGATCCCCGACTCGATGAGGATCGTGACTTCCCGCAGACACGACTGGTATGAGAAGACGAGTGGCCGAATCTCCGAAACACTCTTCATCCTCGGGCTGCAAGTCCCCGGGCGGTGACCACGTGAATGGCCCCATCCACGGTAATCGTGAGTAGGGTCCCATCGCCATCCATGGCGGGCATGATCCAGGGCCCAACCCCACCGGCTCCCCTGGCACGGGAGCATTGCCAGGTCCCGCGCTCTTCTGTGGGAGAAAGACATCCCCGGCTAGCGAAACCTTGTCCGGAGGTTCCATCTAGGCCCAATCTCCCCTGGCTGGTTACCAATGGGGTGATGACCAGGCCCCGGAAGAACCGGAGCTGGAAGGAGCCGCGGCGCGGCACGGGCTCTGTCATTTTTTCATGGACCCCTTGTGGTCCCTGCTCAGTTGAGCCCCCGGCATGGAACAGCCGACACCCGAGGGCGACAGCGTCCTCCCCTGAAGGTCGGAGGATGGATGTTTGCTGCACTGTAGGTACCCGCTACTGCCACGGGTGTCCCCAGCCGACACCTACTCCCGCTGAGTGAGCAGGCATTCCCGCTGACTTTGGATCCTGATCCTGCTGAACCCAGCGAAGATGCCAGAGTAACCCCTGAAGGGCTGTAAGCCCATTCAGGTACTGACCATGTGTACATATTGTATATTTCTGTCCTACCCTAAGAGGCCAGAGACTTTCCTGAGACTCTCATCCTAGTTTATCTCAGTCAAGAGGCTCTCCTTGAACTGCCCACTGTCATGTGCTATGATAGCACCGTTCCTCTGCCACAGCAGAGATTCTTTCTTCAAAGACTCTGTCCCATCTACACATAGAGGAGACCCTTTGATTTCAGTGCACTTTTTCCCCACCACAAGGGCTTGTACCCAGAAGATGGACTTTGTCACTAAGAGACCTTCTGTGAGACTTTTGCCAGATACTACAAGGGAAAAGGGGCCATTGACTACTATTTTGCACTTATGCCTTCCCTTTAGGTACGGACATTCTGTTTGCACTTTTTATGCCTTTCCTGCAGAGAGGAAAAGAGACATTTACTACCGTGCTACCCTGAGTAGGCCATCCACCTCTTGTAACGTTTGCAATGTTATAAGATGTGTACCATTGGGCTCCTAAGCCAATTTGATCTTAACTGTTTGCCCACTGTCATATAGCCAGTAGTCTGCATTAACCTTTCATAGGCTTTTCATTGTTGTAGTCTGGCTTGTGTCGGACCGTCCTTCTATTGTAAAAACACGACCGCGACACTGAATCCCTCAAACTGAGGTTTGCCACATGGGGGTAGTCGGTTAAACTGCGGGTCCTACGGGACCGGGGTGGTGGTGTTACAGAGTTAGCACCTGGATGCCACTCATACATGGTAAGGATACCAGTCAGGAGGCTGTGGTATTGTGTCGCATATGCTAACGCAATGCAGATAGACACCTTATATAATTGCCGCCAGGGGAAGAAGCGTGTTGATACACAAATAATACAGGCCTTGGTGCAAGGAGTGGATTACAGGACATGACCACCACACCTTTCCTACTGTTACAGTTCGGTTTAATGGCTTGTCAGACGACCAAAATGTCATACAGCTACATGTTTGTCGTAGTCCGACACCAACCAGGTGCCTGTCTCAGGACCATGGGCGGTTTGTCCCTACACCTCACATAGCCTGCACTCCTAGAAGTGCCTTAGCCCCCTTGTGCCCCAAACCATCTGTAGTCGAGCCGAGGGCGGCTCTTTCATTGCCCCCGGGTGTATGCAACACCCTCGCGATGCAATGGCGAGTGGTAGGGTTTGCGAAACACGTCCCACTGCATGTAATCCATATACACAACATGGCCTGATAGGACATAGGGATATTGCAGTGGTGATCTGCCTGGCAAGGCAGAGGTTAAGTATTTGATAATGCAAGATGCTGTTGTCCAATGATATGTGTTACATCCCTGTGCTCTGTAAGCTAGCGATGTGATTGGGAGGGGCAGCCACCACCGACCAAAGGGAAGGAAGTATAAAACTCCTGGCAGGAATGTTCCTGGGTCTTTGGAGATCTTCTGGAGGGGGTAGTGAGAGATTCCAGAGGTAGGAGAATCTAGTGAGTGAGTGAGTGAGTAATCTTCTAGCCCATACCAAAGCAGGAGAAGAGCCTTAGCCCCTGCCTTGAAGAGTGGAGTAAAGAATAGATTTAAGCAGTTTGTAGTGAGGAAAAGGGTATCATCTTACCTTTAAAGGTGATACCTGAAGCCATACAGGACAAGCTGAAGCTTCTACCCGGACACAGTGCCTCCCAGCCGCGCTCCACATCCAGGCTGGTGAACTATCTCCTGAGGCTCCCTCCAACTCACATTCTCAGCACCCCTACCTACTGTTAAAGGCACGTTTGTGCGGTTCCTGCGGTTCAAATAAAGAAAGTGTAAGGTGTTTCTCAATTCTGTCTCGTTGTCCCGCTATACGGCTGCGGCATTCATACCAGGCACCCTGTCCATCAACCAGAGACTCACACTGGGACATTAAGGGGTTGCCCCAGGGAGATCGCTTATAGCAGCCGCTCCGTCATTCATTTCTGCCAACACCACCCTGCTGGAGACCTGCCAGGCTGTAGGACAGCCATCCGGTTCCCCCGTACCAAAGCACCGTGACAATAGCGTGCTTAGGCCGCAACCAGCCAGCCACTAACGGTAACGCGGGCCCCGGCTGACTCCAGGCCGCACCTCAAGGGCTAGGCCCCGGGTGGGGGGATGTTGCCACATGGATGTGTTTTAAGCAAAAGACTGTGAGAGAGCCGGACTCCCTTGGCTGAGAAGCAACCCACACATGAATGGTTGCAGGATGCTTTACAGTTGGTATAAGACAAGAGATGGTGGTATGGCTCATCTTTCTTCTCTGAACAAGCTGTTTTCCAGATTCCAAACAATCGGAAAGGGGATTCATCAGAAAAAATGACTTACCCCAGTCTCAGCAGCCCATCCCTGTACCTTTGCAGAATATCAGTCTGTCCCTGATGTTTTTCTGGATAGAATGGCTTCTTTGCTGCCCTCCTTGACACCAGGCCTGGCTCAAAGAGTCTCCAACCTCACTGTGTTGCAGATGGCACTCACACCTGCGCTGCCATTCTGAACAAGCTCTGCACTGCTGGTGTGCCAATCCCGAAGCTGAAAACACTTGAAGGACGCGGTCCTGGCGCTTGCTGGTTCCTCTTGGGCGCCCTGGAGCCTTTTGGCAACAATGGACCTCTCTCCATGAATTCCTTGATGATGCGCGATAGATTGTTGACTGAGGTGCAGTCTTTCTAGCTGAGATACTCCTTCCTGTTAGGCAAGTTTGTGCAGAGCAATGATGACTGCACGTGTTTCTTTAGAGATAACTATGGTTAACAGAAGAGAAACAATGATGCCAAGCACCAGCCTCCTTTTAAAGTGTCCAGTGGTGTGATTCTTACTTAATCATGACAGACTGATCTCCAGCCCTGTCCTCATCAACACCCACACCTGTGTTACTGGAGCAATCACTGAAACGATGTTAGCTGCTCCTTTTAAGGCAGGCCTGCAATGAAGTTGGGAAAAAGTTCATTTTCTAGGCAAATATTGACTTTGCAATTAATTGCTGTTAAGCTGATCACTCTTTATAACATTCTGGAGTATATGCAAATTGCCATAATAAAACCTGATGCAGTAGACTTTGTAAAAATTAACATTTGTATCATTCTCAAAACTAACGGCCATGACTGTAGTACCAGCAAGGTCCAGTCTAGAACTTACCTTCTCATGGAAGCTGATCAGATTAGCCTGACAGCATCTCTCATTATAAGGGTTATAAGATTATGTAAGGTTATTCAAAGTGAGATTCTCCAAGATAGCATTTCTAATTAACCCCTCAAATTTTTTCCCAACAACTGATGTTAAACTCATAGCTCCACAGTTTCCTATGCCCAGGGTAGGAAATGCAGACGAGTATAAGCTGAGTGGGGCTTTTTCAGCACAAAAATTGTGCTGAAAAACTTGGCTTATATTCGAATATATACAGTATTCTAAAAAGAAAGACATATACCATATGGGAATAAGGAAAAAAAACATATCTAGTTAACTAGTACTTTAAGGCGGGCAATAAATGAGAAACATAAGGCGTTTAAGTTCCTAAAACTAGAAGGAAGTACAGGCAGTCCCGGGTTACGTACAAGATAGGGTCTGTAGGTTTGTTCTTAAGTTGAATTTGTATGTAAGTCGGATCTGTATATTTTACAATTGTAGCCCAAGCAAAATTTTTTTGGGTCTTTGTGACAATTGGATTTTAAAAATGTTGGATTGTTATAAGAACCAGGATTAACAATAAAGCTTCATTGCAGACACCTTTGATAACTGTTATAGCTGTTTATTATAGTCTAAAGCAAAAGTACAGTAAATTACCAACATCCAGAGGACCGTTTGTAACTATGGGTCGTATGTAAGTCGGGTGTTCTTAAGTAGGGGACCACCTGTAATGAGGCGTTATATAATAATAGACAGAAAAATAAATCCTCTAAAAAACGTATAAAGCCATCAAAACTAGAGACTAGAAGTAATATTGCCAAGGACAGTAAAAATAATCCCAAATTATTTGACAAATATCTAAATAGTACAACAAAAATTTTGAATACAGTAAAGGAAATTATAATGCTAGGGATAACGATCGATCATTATCCCTAGCATTATCTGCATATTATGTATATCACACAATAAGATGTTCTTCTTTCATTGGCCATTGCAGTTCTACAAATCTGGTTGTATGGCATTCCCTGCTCTCTATTGTTTACATATACTTACCTGTTAATCCCCTTCCTCTATATTGCGGCTGCGCTGAATTATCCCTGGTCCGACATCTTGGGGAGGCACTGCGCATGCGCAGCCTACTCTCGCTGCTGCAGCAGAGATATTGCGATATTTCCGTGATTTGTCACGGTGTCTCGCGATCCTTGACGTACAGCCTCTCCAAACCGCCTGCATTGCGTGGGTGCACATGAGTAAACAATCTTATTTTAATTTATGTCTCCTCTTATTGGTGGATTCCCATATATAGTCTCATCCAGTGTTACTCTAGACACTCCCCTCGAGAAAGCTACTCGCGAAACACGTGTCGGGGTGTAGAGCGTGTGCCTGCTTTACTGGTATAGGCAATTATGTTTCAGTGCTAGCTCCATATGAGGTATAATGTTTTCCCTCTACTTATGGGATCTCCATTTAGGCTCTGATTTACACCATGCCTTATGTACCAGGTCTTATGTACCAGGTCTGATTCCCCCAACTGGTTTATGACCTTGTGATCATTTGGCACACTCTGTTTTTATACTTTTATTGCTACTTTTGTATTGCCGTCTACTTGTTTAGAAAATAAAATTTATTTGTCTGGCACTTATCCGACTTATAATTTCCTTTATTGTATTCAAAATTTTGGTTGTATTGTATGAAAATAGCGGGGGGTTATCTGAGATAGGAAATTCTATGCCCACACCCCTCGCTTTATGCTTGTTTTGGTTTTATTTTTAAATATCTAAATAGTAAAAAGCTAAACACTGAAAATGTGGGCCTCTGCATAATAATCTGGGGGTCGTGGTGGAGGGGGATGAGGAAAGGGCCAATATATTTCGTGTCACCTTTTTAAACTGTCCTTACCCAGCCAAATCCAATAGGAAATGACATTATCATAAATGATGCCACTTATACATTACATGTCAGCTGCTTAAACCAGGAAGAAATGTATCACCACTTTAAAACCCATAAAATAGACAAATGCCTATTCCACAGGACTGGCATATAGCTAATGTGGGGTCAGTATTTGAAAAAGGGCCAACAAGTGATCATGGAAACTACAGACACTTAAACATTGGCTGTTGGGAAAATATTTGAGGGGTTTGTTAGATATGCTAATCTGGAGTATCTCACTGTACATAACCTTATAACCCAGCATCAGCATGGGTTTATGAGAGATTAACTACTACGAGGTAAATTCTAGATTGGACCTAGTGGAGGCTATAGATCTTGTGCATGTGGACCTTTCCAAGGTATTTGATACCGTACCACATAAAAGGTTGATATATTAAATGAGTATACTGAGACTATGGGAAAATCTGTTTATATGGATTACCAAACGGCTTATTGATAGAAAACATAGGGTTGTCATTAATTGAACATTCTCAAATTGGTTTGAAGCAATCAGTGGGGTGCCAGAGAGTTCAGTATTAGGGCCACTTCTTTTTAATATATTTTATTAATGACCTTATAGAGGGTTAACACGGTACAGTTTTAATTTTTTCAGATGATACTAAGCTCTGTAAAGTAAAGTAAGTAATACAGAGGGAATAGTACAGATCACAGAGGGATTTGAAGAAATTGAAGGCCTATGTTGACAAATGGCTAATGATGTTTGATTTAGATAAATGTCAGGTAATACAGTAAGGAACTGGAAGGGGTGCAGAGAAGAGCAACCAAGTGGTTTAACCATTGCCATAGACAGGGAGTCATTGCTGTGAGAGTGATGAGGCTGTGGAACTTTCTGCCACAAGATATTGTAATGGCTGATAATCTGAACATATTCAAGAAGGACATGGATGACATTCTGGAGAGCAATAATATTACATCCTAAAGGAATAACACTTTTTGTAAGTAAAAGTTTCGGTTTATGGAGTTATTCTGACAACCATATTAGGGGTTGTGAAGGAATTTTCCCCACTTTTGGGCCTATTGGCTTCAGCTTTGCAGGGTTTTTGCCTTCCTCTGGATCAACAATGTATAATGTAGAATTAATAGGTTGGACTTGATGCACTGATGTATTTTTCTAACCTTATTTACTGTGATATTATGATAATAAGACATTTTTTGTGTCCTGGTCTCATGCTGTCTGGCTGAGAAGGCACTGAATTCTCTTCAGTTATCTTCAGTCTTAACTGTGCTCTACTGCTGGACAGCTAGTAAGCTGCAACCTCTGGACCAGTAAGGGTATCTACTCTTTACTACAAAGGTGCACCTGTGTGACATCTCATGACTAAGAGCAGATGATTTTTGACTCTAAGTTAGCAATGAAGTTTTCTATAGAATAACAGCAACACAGATACATAAAACTATGATAAATTGATACTGCAGGTGTATTTAAAACTTTATTGGAGAAAATACACGTCATTCGATGTTTCGGAGTATATGGGAGCAGAAGTAGATCCTATTTATAGAAAAGAGATAACATGGCACTCCTTTTAGGTCAAAAAGTGAGGAGAATTTATTTAATCCAGAATGAACAATAGCAATCCAACAAAAATTATTATTTTTCAACGTTTCGGTCTTATAAATTCAGACCTTCATCAGGCACGGATTGCAAGGTATAAGTAGAAATGGAGATGAGATGCACTGCTATGACCACTGGAGCGCAGATGGAAAGGAGGAAAAGCGGGTACTCCAGCTGGAGAGATGAGCGCTCATAATTTTTGTTCATTCTGGATTAAATAAATTCTCCTCAGTTTTTGACCTAAAAGGAGTGCCAAGTTGTCTCTTTTCTATTTAAAACTTTATAACTTTTCATTATATAAAAACATCTATTGACTGAAACTGGACAAACCCTTAAATGGTTGCAAAGACAAGTGTAAGGCTAAGTTCACACTACCGTCAGCATATCTGTTCTTTATCTCTTTTAAAAGGATGATAAATAAAGTTAGATAAACAGTGACTGATGACATTGTGGGTGTTTATTTAACTGATACCCTTACATTTCTTTTCCCTACCGATCTCTTATTTCTAATTACCTATCTACCTATTGATCTCTTATTTCTATTTGCCTACCTTTCTTTCTTTGTATACCTCACATTTATCTATAATCTATCCATCATCTCTTTTTATATCTATTTATTAACTATTTCTGTCTATATCTGTCTATTGTCTTCATCTAAAATTTTTATCTTACTATCTGCCCCATTGACTTCAATGTTAATGTCATCCATCAGTTTTGAATCAGTTTTTTTAGATGAGAAAAAAATACTGCAAGCTCCATCTTTTGATCTGTGAAAAAAAACTGATCCAAAACGGATCACTGTACAACTGAATACAACTGATGACATTGACTCCAATGTGATTTAAAACGGCTTTGTTTTATTTCAGTTTTTTACTATTCTAGGCGGATACTAGAGACGGAAATCACAACCGTAGTGTGAACTGAGCCTAAGATGCAACCAAGCTCTAAAAAAAAATCTAATGTTATTAATTGTTTACAGTACTGGTATGCAGTCTGACAGATATCAGTCTTACAATGCACTTTACACGTTGTCACAGATTTAACAACAATTGTGTGAATGGTAACGTACAAAAATTTAAGAATAACGCAAACATTATTCTTGACACAAAGCATCAGCATGATCGGTTTATTCTTGTGCTCACAAAAATCTAATCTCTAAAGATAGCATCAGATTCTCTTCCTGGTAAGTTTACTTTCATAACCTAAAAATTCCATACAGTAGTTCTGCTCTGCCAAGGTAACATGCTGCCCCCTAGGGGTATAAAACACAAAATCCCATGAACCAAATAATTCAACAATAAATATGATTAATTTAAAATTATCTACACTTATACAAAACATGAAAAGAATGTGTAAGAAATTTAAATAAGAAATGAACTAGAAAAAATAACTTGTATCTGCGTGATGTTACTTATTGTAAATCGCGTTTGGAAAATTCAGTTACATATTTCAGCAACAATAAATTAGATTATCAGATACCGTGTGTTTGGATGTATCTACACTATAATTTATGTGTATTTCAAAAATCCATTTCTGTTTAATGTAGGGTATGTGACTTAAAGCCTGCCGTACACTGCATAGAGAATCACATTGGCCACCACACATAACAAATGAACTGATAATACAAGTGGTCCCCTACTTAAAGAAGTATTCCCATGAAGACAAGTTTCTTATATGTACTCAGGATAACAAAATAACACATTCTCTAATTCATTGTTATTAAGAAAAATACAGCATTTCACAGATATAGGTCCAACCTGTCTCTATCAGTCATGCTACACACAATTTCAGTTTCCCCTAGACATGACATTGTAACTTCTAACTTGGGGTCGGGGTGCCGCCATCGTGGATTTGTGTGTGACGCTGTGCTGCTGAGATTTTTGTCTATCTCTGCACTGAGTCTGTAGTCCTGCCCCCTTCAGTACAGGATGGAATTAACACTGACACTGATCACTTCCTGCCAGCAAACACATGATGAGGGTAGAGAAGCTGCAAACTACAAGCAAATAAGTTATTGGGGGGACAGATATGTAGCAGAGCTGACAGTGTAAAAGTCTGTCAGCCTCTGTCTGTCATTCCCCTGTGTAATAAGCATCTTATGCATCTCTCATCTGTCTCTATCTTTCAACGTGTCAGTGTGTTAGTACAATGTCAGAAGCCAGATGAAAGTGTATATACACCTGTACCCTGATAATTTAACCACATTGTCAACCCACAAAACTAAGTGGATCATAATGTGTCTGCCCACACCCTAGGATTTTGCACTGACCAGCCTAGGGAGTGATAGGAACTAAAATAGCAACGTAAATTAAGGGGTTAAAATGATCTTTATTGTGTAAACATCAGTAGGGGATTGAGATTTGTGAATTTTCTTTCATGGAAAAAAACCCTTTAAGGACATCCGACTTACAGACGGATCCCTCTGCCCACTCTGACCTCTGGTGAAGCTCTCTGAATGATTAACTTTAGTCCCAGACTGCAATGACCGTCTGTAAGGTGTCTGTAATGAAGCTTTATTGATAATCCTTGTTCCCATGATAGCAAAAAAATTTGAAAATCCAATTTTCACAGGGCCAAAATTTTCAACTCTGTAGTTAAAATTATAAACTATACAGTTCTGACTTACATACATATTCAACTTAAGAACAAACTTTTAGAACCTATCCTGTACGTAACCTGGGAACTGCCTGTATATGCTATAATCATATGGGGCTACTGTTTTTTTTTCATGAATCCACTTATTCATTCAAGCAGTTTGGAAAGCTTTCAGAAATTGATATAAATGGAAAGATGTTTCCCAGACAGCTTACCTTTTTTAATCATCATAAAACTAAAGTATAATCTATTACATTCTTCTGAGCATACCACACGATCCACTAACTGTGCTAAAGCAAAGCTCCTCATAATCACTATGAATAGTGTAAGTGCAGAATTATGTCTATGATAACATTTATAATCTGAAAACACTTATCTCCTTTGTAGTGAAGCCTCAGTAATTAAGAAGGCTTCACAGATTAATAAGGTGTGGCAGACAGTGCTGCTGAAAGAAACTGCAAAGTACAGAAAAGTTGGAGAGGAATCTCAGATAACATGAATTTGCCAAGATTGGTTATTCCCATTAAAGACCTGTGAACACAAGGCATTTTATGCACTATAATAATAATGGTATTGCTGTCCATGGAACAAGTAGATAATGGTATTGTACCAAAATTTTAGAATATAAAGCGGTATCAAGAAAATTCACATAATAAACCACTGTGTAGAGACAATGTAAGTAATGGCTCAGCTCTGGTGGACTGTGACTACCAAGTAAATTCTATCATGAAGAGACATTTTTTTTGTTTTCATGCATGAACTGCTTATTTTAGCTTTTGGTACATTATAATAATAAAAATAATTACAGGCGGTCCCCTACTTAAGAACACCCGACTTACAGATGACCCCTAGTTAAAGACAGACCCCTCTGCCCACTGTGACCTCTGGTGAAGCTCTCTGGATGGAGTCCCAGACTGCTTTATTGATAATCCTTGGTCCAATTACAGCAAAACATTTTGAAACTTAAGAACAAACCTATGGAACCTATCTTGTACGTAATCAGGGGACTGCCTGTATCTTTTTTCAAGTCTGGATTTTGCACAAAACAATGGCAAATTTTAATTCTGCTTCTACTCAGCTATTTATAGAAAAAGTTTCTTGGTCACTAAAAACTGTTTAGTGTAACCAATATGCAGCAACAGGGTATTAAGGATTAAATATGTTTTACTCAACCCATAAAGGCACAGTAAAATGGAAAGTTAACATAGTGAATGTATTTTCCATCTTCACTCTTCTGCTATTACTATTAAACGTTTTACTTTTTTGGAACCTATTTGAAATATCAGAGTCCATTGAAAATGTTCTGACACCTCTATATAGTTTAACTCCTACTGCTTACTTTTTATTAGTCCTTTATGCACTACAGCAGCATGCCAAGTGATTGGTCATTTTTTATTATTGATGTCATGGCCATAACAAACTACCTTTTTGGGCCTTAGGTGTTTTAACCTTTTTCTTACAGAGTAGACATGTCAGGATTAAATAACCAAATGAAAGTTGGTGATACTGGCCAAATAACGATTGCAACACAATAATCAGCAAAAAAAATAATTCTCTTAAAATATTGTGTAGTGTAGAAAATTAGGATTTCAGTACTGATTAAATATTAAGGAGGACCTGCCACCAGGTTAACCCCACTAAAATTCTAGCCCCCTCAGGTAAGGGATGAAATGGTCTTTCTATAATTCCGTCTTTTATGTGAAAACTCACAAATTTACCTATAAAAAATCTCCTCCAAACTCAGGCAAACATTACTCTTCTAACCTCATTTTCACATGAAACAAAGTGGGGCCCTGGGCAAAACTAAAAGTGGGGCCCAAAATAAAACTATTTTGTGAACAGTCACATTCAGTAAGAGGCTCCATTTAGCTGTTTTACAAACAGTAGTATGGTAAGTATCTGTAGTATGGGACTGTAGGAGAATTTTATATGAAATAAAATAGGTAGCTTGATGAATGAAGATAAATATGAAAGATTTATAGATAGATTTATAGATGCATAAATATAAAGTAGATTATATATAGATAGCTAGGTAGATGATAGAAAATAGATAGATATGAGAGATTGATACAGTAGAAGAGAGATAGAAGATCGATGTATAGATAGAAGATAGGAGATAGATAGGTAAATGGAAAATATATAGATACATACTGTATATAGAAAAAAAGATAAATGGTTAGATAGACAGATATATAGATAGGAAATAGACAAATCAAAGGAGATAGATAACTACACAGATGATAGATGGATATATAGACAGCAGAAAGATGATAAGCATCTTCACCCGGGCAGTCAACCAAGGGGTATTAAAAGAGCAATGCATCCTCTGCCCATAAAAGTACATATGCACGTGCCCCCTTTAGTACAGGGGGCTCTTGGCAAATGCCCAGTTTGACGCCCCCTAACAGCAGCCCTGGTTGCAGGGGTAGAGTCACTTCAGAATCCCCTATCTTTGTTTCTATTGTACAAATGAAAATGTTTTTTGTATCATATTGAAGATAAGGTTCTCATCTTTCAGGCTTTAGGAGCTACAAAACCAAACATACAGACAGCCAATGAGGTAGTTGGACATGTAAGCTATGGATAAAAATCCAGTTCCCAACTTATTTATTATTTAATCTTCTACACACAGAACCATAAGCTTGATGGTATCTGAAAGATGAGATTCTTATATAACAACTTGTTTCTAGGTACAAAAGCTTGTTTCTAGGTAGAATAGAACCAAATATACACGCTTCTGACACTACCCCTGCAAATACTAAGCTTGATACATCTTATGTGAAAATGAGGTGAGAAGAGTCATATTTGCCTAAGCCTGGAAGGCATTTTTATAGGTAAATGGATGACATTTCACTTAAAAGAAGGAATTATAGAAAGGATATTTCATATTTTACCTGAAAGGACTAAGAGTTTAGTGGGGTAAATCCAGATGACAGGCTTCCTTTAAATTCCAGGGGTTCATGCGCAGTTTTGGGGACAGTCGTTGCTCTCTGTGACATCATGGGTGAGTGACAATCCTCCCCAAAGTGGTGGTGTGCATGCACAGCCAGCATGTAAGTCCAAGCATGCATGTGCCACTTCAATTGAAAACTGGTGCCATTTAGGAGATAACACCCATAATGTGTTATTGGCAGAGGGTGTGAGCTAAAGCTAACCCAAACTTTAGACTGAGGACTGCTCAACACTAGTGTTATCCCAAGGGTTCCATCCAGTATTGTCTTGCTCTTACCTTTTGATTCTATTATGCCCCCAATAATGAGAGTTATTGTGCCTGTCCAGCACCAAAAGTTATTTTTTTTTGTACCCTAACTACGCTTTACAATATAAGGCGCGCATTCACCCATCACACATGGTTTATATTTTACGAAAGAAAAAAGTTTGTCTCAAGTATGAAAAAAAATTAGGCTTACGTCCCGTCATATAGTAAATCTTGTAAGACTCTTACATGGAAACTTAAATAGCATGCATGGAAGGAATGTAAATCAATGTCCAACTCTTCTTATCTATGTAGACATAGCAAAACTTCTAGTCTAAACTGATGAAATGTTAAAGCTGTGCTAGCCTTTACAACTGCAGAGCTTATCTTTCTTTCTTTAAGGGAGGTACTGGTATTTGGCACAGATACAGCAATCTCGTAGCGGTGTCAAATCAGTGTAGACATTCCATAAAAAAAAATACATGTAAACATAAAGATGAGTTGCGAACATAAGCACACATGACACTATTATCTGGAGTGCCACAAGTAACAAAATAGAGAAGTTTAGAGCCTACTGTAGGAAAAAATAATTCCATCAAAACTCGTAATGCTTTTGATGTCTAAAACTAGTGGAGAAACACAAGAAAGGAAATGCTTTTTGGATTTTATCTTGGATTTTATTCCCAAAGGGGCTGTTTGTCACTGATAAGTACATAAAAATTGGCCAGCAATTTTTTCTCTAGTTACAAGCAACTGAAAATTTACAAATATTGTAAAAAATTTCACCATCAAATTATGACGAAATTATCGTTGAGTGGTAGGCCTTTACTTAACTTGCTTTTTCTTAGATTCAACTCAAAGTGGGATGTGTAACACATGACTTGTTACTATATGATATAATTTACTATGTTACTGTGCATGTATAATTTGTACCTAGTCACACGGTCTGGACAATTCTGTGGACACAACTTGGTTTCTTATTATTGCTTATTGTAATTTTATTATCCATTTGTGTCTAAATAAAAGGTGTAATTTTAGACACATCGTGTGTTGTGTGCTTTTGGCAATTGCTTTCCACTTATAATTTTATGGTGAAATATGTAGTATATCCAAGAGACATGCTGTAGATAATTATATGGTTAATCATAGTGTATTTTCATCAATCTTTCTGCTTACTTTACCCAATGTGAACATAAATTGCATAGAATTACTTAATAAAGATAACTATGGAAAACTAGAAGAAAACTGTCACCAGATTTTCCCCATTAAATTACTAGCACCATAAAATAGGGCATGAAATAGGTCACAGAAACAGCCTTTAATGAGAAATCTGCCCATTTACCTATAAAAATAGTCTTAAAAGTCACATGAAATTGACCTGAAAAAGAATAGATTTTTGCCTTAGATGAGACAAATTTGGAGACTGCAGTGGATGATCCATTCACCATCTTATCTTCTTAGTCATATTAAAGATAAATTTCTCATCTTAAAGATCACATCAGTTTTGTAATTTGTGATTTGTGAGCCATGGCAGTTAAGAAATGTGGTCAGACATCTTATTTACAGCTTGCATTCCAACCTATGTCATCAAAGATATCTACCATTACACTCCAAGTCATGATACACCAGGACACTTATCGTGAGTGCTGGGGGAGCAGGAAAGGTTGTGCAGTGTGCATCTGAATCCCACTCAGAGTATGGCATAGTAGCCCTCAGTCTCATGCCAAATTTTAAAGTTGATTTTTAGAAGGACGGAGGCATGGAACTATCTATAAAGATTACCACGGTCAGTGCCTGCGATCTTATCAGTAAGTGCCCTGGTTTATCTGTGGTTGATGTTGTTAGTATATATTCCTTACTTAACCTGCCTGTATTTCCAGTTCTGTAGCTCTCAATGCAACAGCTTGATGTTTATCTGAAAAGTAATATAGACAGAGATAGGGGTGTCTGAAATGACACTCCCCCTACAATTCAGATCAAAACAAGAAGTTACACTCCCCCAAGTGCTCACAGTTTTAATAATAATATAAAGCAGTCTCTGTATGCGACTTACATAAAAATGTCTAAAAGTTCGGCAGTCAATGGTTAACCATTATTCTCGTACATTGTTACACAAGCTGTATGCCACCCAGGTTCCACATGCTCTATCTTTTCCCCGTGTACACTTGGAACATACCGCTGCTCCTTTTCTAATTCCAGGGGTATAGGGCGCGCAGTTTTGGGGACAGTCGTTGCTCTCGTCGTGACATCATGGGTGAGTGACAATCCTCCCCAAAGTGGTGGTGTGCATGCACAGCCCGCATGTAAGGTCCCAGCATCATGTGCCACTTCAATTGAAAACTGGTGCCATTTAGAGAGAAAACCCCACTAACTGGTGTTTATTGGCAGAGGGGGTGAGCTAAGCTAACCCAAACTTTAGGGACTGAGGATTGCTCACACTAGTGTTATCCCAAGGGTTCCATCCAGTATTGTTCTTCTTCTTACCTTTTGGCATTCTACACTCAATCGTGAGTGGTAGGACTTTACTTTTAACTTGCATTTTCTTTAGATTTCAACTACAAAGTGGTATGTGTAACACATGACTTGTACTATATGATATATTTACTATGTTACTGCGCATTGTATAATTTGCTACTAGTCACATGGTCTGGACAATTCTGTGGACACAAATTGGTTTTCTTACTTATTGTTATTGTTTTAATTATATCCATTTGTGGTCTTAAATAAAGAAGGTGTAATTTTAGACAGCATCGTTGTGTTGTGTGCTTTGGCAATTGTTTTTCCACTTATAATTTTATTGGTGAAATATGTACAGGTTATCAAGAGAAGCTGTAGATAATTATATGTGTGAAAATTGTATTTTCATCAATCTTTCTGCTACTTTACCCAATGTGAACTAAATTGACATAGTAATTAACTTAATAACAGATAAACTATGGAAAACTAGAAGGAAAACTGTCACCAGATTTACCCCATTAAAGTACTAGCACCATAAAATAGGGCATGAAATAGGTAAAAGAACAGCCTTTAATGAGAAATCTTGCCCATTTACCTATAAAAATAGTCTTAAAAATCACATGAAATTGACCTGAAAGAATCATATTTTGCCTTAGATGGAGACAAATTTGGAGACGGCAGTTGGATGATCACTTCACACATCTCTATCTTCTCTAGTCTATTAAAGATAAATTTCATCTTAAAGATCACATCAGGTTTTGTATTGTGATTTTGTGAGCCATGGCGTTAAAGAAATTGGTTCAGGAATATTAATTTACAGCTTGCATTTCAACCTCTGTCATCAAAGGAAATTACCATTACACTCAAGCATGTAACACAGGGACACTATCGTTGCAAGTGTGGGGGAGAGGGACAAGGTGTGTTTGTGACAGTTGGGCAGTCTGTAATCCCAGCTCAGAGATTGGCTAAGGTAGCCCTCAGTCTCGATGCCATAATTTTAAAGTGTGATTTTAGAAGGAAGGAGGCCAATGGAACAACTAATTAAGAAGATTACCACGGTCTCTGGTGCCTGGATCTATCAGTAAGTGCCCGGTTTATCTGTGTGGTTGTTTGTAGTAATTCCTTCCACTTTAAAATGCCTGTATTTCCAGTCTGTTAGCTCTAAGTGCAAAAGCTGATGTTTATCTGAAAAGTAATATAGACCAGGAGATAGGGGTGTCTGAAATGACAATCTCCCCTACAATTCAGGAGCAAAACAAAGAAAGTACATCCCCAATGTGCTCAAAAGTTTTAATTAATAATATAAAGCAGCTTCTGTTGCTACCTTAAAAAAATGTCTAAAATTAGTGCAGTCCAAATGGTAACCAATATTCTAGTACATACACAGCGTATGCCCAACCCGGTGCACAACTGCTCTATCTTTTCCCCGTGTACAGCTTGGAACATTACCGATGCCGTGGCTGCCTTCGCGCGTTATGGGGATGATATGCGGCTGCAAATTTGCTGGGCCGAGCAATATGTCCCTATAGACAGGAGTCTGAAGATACACAAGTAGAGAGTAGTAGTGAACTTGTCAAGATCCTTTCGGCACCCAATTTCTGGAAAACATGTCCTCGCTCCACTCCATGTCGTTCTGTCTACTAAGGCTCCACAAATAATTTGTGGATAGGAGGCATAGGTGAGATTGATCATACAATGTGCTGCCCTTGATGGTATCTGACAAGCGTTTATTTCTATCCAGCTCCTACCTTCATAGAACTTATGCACAGTAGCCCAATTTCCCTAATAAAAGTTGCATGCTGCAGGAAGGCCTATTCCCCAGGCAGCTGTGCCCCTCCCCGCCCCTCCATGCCCCTTTGTTGTGGAGATGGTGTTGTAGTTGTAAAAGAGGATAATTAATTTCAATCCCCTGAGGTCGGTTTGGATTCACAAAGAAAGGAGGCAGATGCACATGAGACAATAAAATTCTACTATTTATTAGAGCTCAAAAATTAAAACGCATAAAAAATGAATAAAACCAACTGATTACGAGGTTTATGGCAGAATGAGCATGATGGAGGCAGCGAAGGGAAAGGAGCCAGAGACAATAGATGTAGACTATAATAATCTAGAGAATCTACATTGCAGTGTGGCAGAGGACACAGAAACAGTGAATTAAATACAGTTTGTTGGAATCATTAAAGACTTAATATATGAAGCATGGTGGTTTGCTAGCAATTGACGATGTATATCAGGGTTTCTTACCATATTTCGGAATATAAAAGCTGCTAATAAATCTCCCCAATTGTGATATTATAATTATAAATACTCAACAAACATTATAAAAAAGGGTTGCAGTCAAAATAAAATTATACCTTCATTTCATATGGATGCCAAACACTAGCAGATTATGTACTGCCATAACAAGGTGGAGGTCTGAAAGTACAGGGATGACTCCTGGCTTAGGGATGAGGTGTAAAGGGGTGACCCATAGTGCAAAAGATAAGTAAGCGTAGATAAAGTTAGGGAGAAAATGGGAGTGCGAGGGAAATGCAAGGATATGATAGTAGATAGATATTTATACTATATAGTATATAGATGCCTAAAAGAAAATGGCAGCACTCCGAGAATCAAGTGAAAAAAGTGAAACTAGTTTATTACAATGTGGTCCAAAACAAACTTTACGTTTCGGTCTACTCAGCCATGTGAGCCTCTTCAAGTAAAGTGTTATCAGACCAACGTGACAAATTTATATAAAATACAAAGGGAAATGACATCAAGGTGGAACAATTTCTTGCTGTGGTTTGTCACCTGGATCTATGATCTTAACACGGTAAATGGGATCTCAGGTGCGCTGTTCTGAGGTGATATTCACGACTAGGGTTTTCCTCCTTCGTGTTGCGGCTTCTCGGTTAAAGTGGCTGGATGTTTTATCACGTAATCAACATGCCATTGCTATCATTCATATGCTGAAGAATAGACTATCGCTGAATACCTAAGGATAAGGATAATATACATGAATCTAAAGTGATACTGAATTTTAATTTTATCGAGAGAAAACATGTCATCATCAATTAGGGTGGAAGAGCAGTAATGTAGCTAGGATTCAGCCACATGACCAGATCTCTGGAGGGAGTGACTCCTGATACCTTAAATGTGCACTGCTGGACATTATCGCTAGATGGCAGACTATGGGTCGGGTTGGTGCCAAACACGGGCTACAATAAGTCACTATTTTCAGTTGACCTCGCATACATACTACCTTTCTGGGGTTCTTCCCTTATCCAAAATGTGCCATGCGTCCTCCAGTTCAGTAGCGTGAAAGGAGTGACTGTTCGATCAACGTCGAACGCTTGCATACACGTCAATGATCATGACATACGCAGGAGTAGGACGCTGGCAGGACGCCGTGGTATTTGACTGCAGGCTCCAAACTGATCTGAGGTGAGGGATCGATCGCCATTTAGGTAGGTATTACATCTAGACTGCTGCACTTTGATTCACTCTGATATCCTATGTTGAACTCATATTACTCTGGAAGTGTAACTGGTAACTCTATTTACTCGGAATTTATATATTTTACGCGATTGTGTAAAATCACATGATGGCCACTGTGGACTTCATTTCCTTGTATTTTATATAAATTGTCACGTTGGTATGATACACTTTACTTGAAGAAGGTCCCAGGCTGGAGGAGCGGAGGAAAAGTCGAAGTGTGTTGGCACATGTGGAAAAAAATAGTCACTTTTTCACAGTGACAGTTCGGAGTGCTGCCATGTTTCTTTATCTAATGTGGATGGACTCTGGTTCTAAGTCTGGGGATTGGCACCTGAGCGCATATTTATTTATTTTCTTATTTGAGTGCTGCTGCCAATTTGGGTTATCGTATTATAATAGAATATATTCTATACAAATTGCGAAAAAACTGAAACGAAAATTAGAAAAGATCATTTTAACTCCAAAGAGTTATTGTTATTTAAAAAGAGAATTACAATTTGACCTGCAAAAAACATGTGAAAATGTCCCTGAGAATGTGTATGCAACAAAAAAAAATACTGAGAGAATTGAAGGGCCGTGATAACAAATGTGTGACAGTATAGAAGAGATTTCCATATTTAAAGCAATCTTCATGTGTAGCAATCTGCAGCCATATGTGAGGAAGATAAGGTTTTTTGTTAGTCACAGTACTATCTAACTCAGCACCATGACCTACACAACAGAATATAATGGTGAGCAATAGTTGCTAATGGCTAGAGAGAAGAAAATGATAGGGGGGAAGCAACATGACATGTCAGATGTTAAGATTAACATATAATTACAAAATTAGTATACATAAAAAAATACAGTAAAAATTTTTTTTTAGACAAAACCAACTGATTTCTTGGAGGTCAATGCATAATTAGTTATACTGTATATTGTACATCAGATTTTAAATAAAGCTTGACTTTTAAACTTTCCTTTAGGGGTAATGAAATTGAATTCACATTTACTTGTATCTGTCATCGCTCTCTTCAAGCCCGATTAAAGGAGACACAGTGTGCAATGCAAAACACTATACAGAAGTTTTAAAGTACTTTCGGTAGTGTAAGTTATCTCTTCCATCGAAATCTTATAGTTATTGTCTATTTAACATTTCTTTAACATTCTGCAAAAAACAAATGTCTTATGATAGGAGTTTGCTGACTTACATGAAGGTTACTATGTAAATAAAGCATTTGATGTGACATATCTATCAATGCTTTCAGCCCCTGGAACCAGTTTTTTTGCAATTTTTATTTCTCTAACCGCTCCTCCAACAAGCATTTCTTTAGAGTTTCCATTTAAAACACTATATGATGGCTTGTCATCTGCATGACCATTGTACTTTCTACTGGCATTATGTAATATTATGTTACCCAGTACTAGGAAAACTGGAAAAAATTGTGGTTGAATTGGCAAAAAAACACCATTTTGGCATTATTCTGAATGGTTTTACTTTTTCGGCTTTCAATGTGCAGTCCAAATGGACACATCCCTCTTTTTGTTGTGACTTGTAATCACAGAGCATCCCAAATATATAGTTTTGGTTATGTCCTTCATAGGTTTAAACCTTCAAAAACTTTGCAAAAAAAAAAAAAAATCGCTGCCACATCATGGACCCCGTACTTTTTCATTACTTTGCTTTCCCAAGAGGTGTGGTAAGCTATCATATGCCTGGATGAGTATAGAGGACATTTAATTGACACCAATATGACAACTGTTATACTTTTAAAATCTTCTTTTAGTTTAAAATTTTTATGGAGGAAAATGGCGCAAAAAGTGGTTGGGTATAATTGTGGGGGTGCAGCTGACATGGATAATATATGTGAGGGGAGGGTGACATGGAGTAATGTAGGGTACAAGCGTACAGAATGTAATGTGGGGTGTGCAGCGTGACGTGGAGTGTAATGTGGTGGGGTGCGCGTTGACATGGATGAATGTGGGGGTTGCAGTCTGACATGAATGTAATGTGTGGGCAGTTAGGGCAGTGTGACATGGATGTATATGGGGGTGCAGTGGAGCATGTAGGTAATGTGGGGTGCAGCATGATATGGGGTTTGTAATGTTGAGGTGCTGTGTGACATGGTGTAGTGTGGGGAGCAGCATGAAATGAATGGTAATATGGGGGTGATGGTGACATGGATATAATGTGGGGGTGCAGTGTGACATGGTGGTTAATGGTCGGTTGCAGTGACAGTGTGTAGTTGTATGGAGTAATGTGGTGTCAGATTGACAATGGAGGTAAGTGGGCAGCGCATGGAGTAAGTGGGTCCAAGCAGGTATGTGTGGGAATGGAGAAGGGGTTCATGTGACGGATGTAATGTGGGGTTGCTGGCAGGACGTGACAGGTGTCAGTTAAGTGATGGGGGTTGCAGAGTGAAATGAATTTTGGGGGCCATATGGATGAAGGGGCCGTAAAGTAAGTGTTGGCCGAGATGTAATGTGGGGTGAGTGTTGCATGAAGTGTAGCGTGACATATGTACAATAGGGATGACAAAGCATACATTGCACTAGCAATTTTCGTATTGTCCTGTTGAAGATTGCTAAGATACAACAATGAATGCCATACAGCCTGAAGTTTGCTTATGATAGCAGGAGTGGACATTGGAAGTCACTGGGTCCAAGTGTTTGTGAAAACTGGTTATGGAGAGGAGTGTACTTAGGGGCACATAGGCCAGGAAGCTTAACGAATAGCCCTGTTCGATGAACAAATTAGGACCTGGGTAGCAATAAGTGCAAGTCAGAGGCACCAATGTCACATAGCAGAGTGCTGATAAGCAAGTTATGTCAGGTAAGTTGTGTCACATTACATTAGTTGAGTATTTAATCAGGATTAAAAAGTCACATCGCTGTACATCTTAAACTACAGACTGTGCTAACGTCTGGTTATTTAAGGGCTAAGCTAGCAGTGTGAACAGTTGGTACGACGATCTCTGTCAATGAGGGGCGGTATTCTATGTAATATAGTAGGGTGTATAAATATGATGAGGGTTAGCTTCAGATTGTTACATTCAGCTGAATGAGCCACGGGAGCAAAGAACATGAGAATTGATTGGGTGTTCAGCTACTAAAGACGGCCATCTGTCCCCTCGATGAACTCCAAATTGGTCATACCAGGGTCTCACTGAGGTCCAATATGTAGCAGGTTAAAGCTTAAAGTAGAAGCGATGCACCACCTGTTATTGCATTTATGCTTTCGAAAATTATGCATGGTGTTGAAAGCATTGTAGGCAGACATTATACGTGGACAGGGTCAACTAATCTGGTTGAGTAATTTCACAGACAACATGTAGTTACTCCTAAGTAGCGCTCTACACCTACAGATCTATGCTATCAAAGGTATGGTAAGGTTTGGCAAGTATGTCCAGGTGGATACATGACGTAGAGGTAGCCTGTTTTGCTAAGTAGTCGTGTAATTTTATAATATATTTATTGCGGAATATGAATTATTCTTATGGCATTACGTGAGAAGCGCCGACATAGCACAGGTACACGCAGTAGAACAGACGCCATACCATTTCTGGGCGACTCCTCGTGTGGGGCGGTCCCTAGCTCCGGCCTATGGAGAGATGCCGACCAGCGTCGTTCAGACACGGTGGCCATTGAGAACGATGGGACCTCGACGAGGGCGCAGCATAGTAGCTCGCAGGAGATAATCTGGTCCTGCGGAGTAAAGTCTAAAAGGTCCAAATGTATGGGCGTGTAGCGACGACTAAGTACCGTCATGCACGGCTAGATCCACGCCCCAGTACGATATAAATTTATTTGCTATGCCTTACTAATTTTAATAGCCGGGCTTGAGATACAATATCAAGTGTTTACAGCCATTCATCCAGGCAACATACTCACCCATAGTGAGCCTTATAAGGTGAACTTCGAGCAGGCTAGAATGTAGGTCCACAGTTAAGGACGGACGGCATCCAGCACATCTGTGAATTTCGGAGGTCTGGACCTCTACTTCAGAATGCGTAGGACAATCCACCACCAATATAAATACAGTGGTCACGATGCAAATTCCTCTAAAGACACAAAAGATTGTAAAAACAATTGGCAAAGGCACATTAGAAGCGGTACTATATATCAATGGCACATTAATGTTCAAAGGCTTATTACAAATATTTAGACAATCAGCGATGCTACCTAATTAGCAAACTCCACTAACAAACATATTACAACAAAGTTGCAAAAGTGCAAAAGTCTGCAAAAGCCTGCAAAAGTAAACTATAATTGTAAAAGCTTTACAAAAGTTTACAAAAAAGACACCAAAATACAATTGTTCAGATTCATTCCTTTGGAGCTTAGGGGTCTCCCGGACTTACAGCAGGACTCTGAGCATCAAGCTTCAAGCCAAGGCTGGAAAAACAGTGAAAATGTTAAAACTTTTAAAATTATAATGTATTCAGTCAAAGTATTTCTTTGAAATTAAAACAAATATATAAATGACGGTTTATGACATAGAATTGATTGATTTTTCTTTTCTCCACTATAGATCTATACATTATCAAAATGAAAGTATTGGGAGTTTATCTCTTCGCACAACAAATAAGCCCTATATGTCACACATTGCAAACAAAATACATAAGGTACAACCTTGTACAAAGGAATCTGCTCTGATGGTGCGCCTCTCCTTTCACACACGCAAATAAACCTCCAATATGGGATATTGGACACACTTGGTAGAAATTGTTCACTTTGTGTACATTGTGTCATTTAATCCATTAAATGTGTAGTAATTGTCTGGTGAAAAACATATTTCAATGCTGTTCTTATGTCCATCTTGTTTAAAAACCCATGTGAAAATCAAGAAACAAGAGTAACAAAAGGAGTGAAAAAACTTCTTAAAAGGTGGATAAAAAGGTGATATAATTTCTATAATAGGGAATGCCCACCACACAGTTATAAGAGAAAAATAAGAGGATGCTAAAATAAAAACCATGCAACATAAAGCAGACATTCATTAATGCTCGTTATTACAGTCATATACTGTTTCTGAAAAGGCAGTAAAATGGAATAATTTGAAACGGTAGAATATCACCCAAATTTTCAATCATTACAGTACTTGTGAATATAAGGCGCACAAAACATCCTTTGAATTTCTCAGAAAGGTGCGATTTATAGTCCAGTGCGGCCTTATATATGAACTGAATTAGACAACAGCTCTGCATGAACTTGCAAAGGTCTGCAACCATGCGGGTCATTATCCTTATAATCAGGTGCACCGATAAATCTGGTTGAGCCGATATCTGAACCGTGGCATTTAGCAGGCATTTATGATGGTGGTGCGCAATAAATCAAAGGTTCGATAATGGTCCAGGCGACTTATAGATGAACTGACTTACAGACAAACGCTGCCTGAACGTGAATCAGGTCTGCACATGCTGGTAATTAAGCCTTAAATCAGGTTGCACAGTATAATCAGTGAGCTTATAGATGAACCTTGACATTTTAGCAGGCCATTTATTGATGGTGTGCCTTAGTAAGCCGTGAACTTATAGTCCCAAAAAACGGGGACATCAAGTACAATGTACATGATCAAGTATCTAATTCTGGTGTTTGTTTTTCCTTTGTGGGACTTTTGTAATTGTGTTGTGTTTTTCAAGTAGAACTTTGTTGACATGGGAATTGCCTTATGCCTATTTATTCTCAGTGCAACAAGCTTGATGTTTATCTGAAAAGTAATATAGAACCAGAGATAGGGGTGTCTGAAATGACACTCCCCCTACAATTCAGGATCAAAACAAAGAAAGTACACTCCCCAAGTGCTCAAAGTTTTAATTAATAATATAAAGCAGTCTCTGTTGCTACTTAAATAAAATGTCTAAAATTAGTGCAGTCCAATTGGTAACCAATTATTCTCGTACATTTACACAGCTGTATGCCCACCCAGGTGCACACATGCTCTATCTTTTCCCCGTGTACAGCTTGGAACATACCGCTGCCTTCCTTTAAATTCCAGGGGTTCATGGGCGGCGCAGTTTTGGGGACAGTCGTTGCTCTCTGTGACATCATGGGTGAGTGACAATCCTCCCCAAAGTGGTGGTGTGCATGCACAGCCAGCATGTAAGTCCAAGCATGCATGTGCCACTTCAATTTGAAAACTGGTGCCATTTAGAGAGATAACACCCACTAATGCTGTTATTGGCAGAGGGTGTGAGCTAAAGCTAACCCAAACTTTAGACTGAGGACTGCTCAACACTAGTGTTATCCCAAGGGTTCCATCCAGTATTGTTCTTGCTCTTACCTTTTGCATTCTATCGTTGCTCTCTGTGACATCATGGGTGAGTGACAATCCTCCCCAAAGTGGTGGTGTGCATGCACAGCCAGCATGTAAGTCCAAGCATGCATGTGCCACTTCAATTTGAAAACTGGTGCCATTTAGAGAGATAACACCCACTAATGGTGTTATTGGCAGAGGGTGTGAGCTAAAGCTAACCCAAACTTTAGACTGAGGACTGCTCAACACTAGTGTTATCCCAAGGGTTCCATCCAGTATTGTTCTTGCTCTTACCTTTTGCATTCTATATATGCCCCAATAATGAGAGTATTGTGCCTGTCCAGCACCAAAAGTTATTTTTTTTTGTACCCTAACTACGCTTTACAATATAAGGCAGCATTCACCCATCACACATGGATTTATATTTTACGAAAAGAAAAGTTTGTCTCAAGTTATGAAAAAAAATTAGGCTTACGTCCCGTCATATAGTAAATCTTGTAATGACTCTTACATGGAAACTTAAATTAGCATGCATGGAAGGAATGTAAATCAATGTCCAACTCTTCTTTATCTATGTAGACTATAGCAAAACTTCTAGTCTAAAACTGATGAAATGTTAAAGCTGTGCTAGCCTTTACAACTGCAGAGCTTATCTTTCTTTCTTTAAGGGAGTTACTGGTATTTGGACACAGATAACAGCAATCTCTACGGCGGTGTCAAATCAGTGTAGACATTCCATAAAAACAAATACATGTACAACATTAAAGAATGAGTTGCGAACATAAGCACACATGACACTATTATCTGGATGCCACAAGTAACAATAATAGAGAAGTTTAGAGCCTACTGTAGGAAAAAATAATTCCATCAATAACTCGTAATGCTTTTGATGTCTAAAACTAGTAGAGAAACTACAAGAAAGGAAATATGCTTTTTGTCATTTTATCTTGGATTTTATTCCCAAAGGGGCTTGTTTGTCTACTGATAAGTACAATAAAACTATTGGCCAGCAATTTTTTTCTCTAGTTACAAGCAACTGAAAAATATTACAAATATTGTAAAAATATTTCACAATCAAATTATGACGAAATTTATCGTGAGTGGTAGGCCTTTACTTTTAACTTGCATTTTTCTTTAGATTCAACTACAAAGTGGTATGTGTAACACATGACTTGTTACTATATGATATAATTTACTATGTTACTGCGCATGTATAATTTGCTACCTAGTCACATGGTCTGGACAATTCTGTGGACACAACTTGGTTTTCTTACTTATTGCTTATTGTAATTTTATTATCCATTTTGTGTCTAAATAAAAGGTGTAATTTTAGACAGCATCGTGTGTTGTGTGCTTTTGGCAATTGCTTTTCCACTTATAATTTTATTGGTGAAATATGTACAGTATATCCAAGAGACATGCTGTAGATAATTATATGGTTAAATATAGTGTATTTTCATCAATCTTTCTGCTACTTTACCCAATGTGAACATAAATTGCATAGTAATTACTTAATAAAGATAACTATGGAAAACTAGAAGGAAAACTGTCACCAGATTTTACCCCATTAAATTACTAGCACCATAAAATAGGGCATGAAATAGGTCACAGAACAGCCTTTAATGAGAAATCTTGCCCATTTACCTATAAAAATAGTCTTAAAAGTCACATGAAATTGACCTGAAAAGAATCATATTTTGCCTTAGATGAGACAAATTTGGAGACTGCAGTTGGATGATCACTTCACACATCTCTATCTTCTCTAGTCATATTAAAGATAAATTTCTCATCTTATTATTATTATTATTATGGAGGCAGTGAACTAGTAGTAGATTAAAGGTGCTGCAGTTAAAACTATGTTAGTTGGATCTTGGGATGGAGCTGGCGCTCCGCTTCCAGGCGAGCTTTCGCCAATCCAAGCCCCTGTCTCTAGGCTACTCCCCAAACAGCACTTCTAAGAACCTTTTGTATAAGATCAAGTGTAGTAGCGTTATTATAAGTTTGGGATATGGCGGGTGAGGGGAATGTAAACAGATGCGCGCGCTGCTGGTAAACTCTGGATAACATGGTCAGTGTTGAATTCCACCTCGTGGGCACGTCGCACAACAGTCGGTGAGCGGGCAGTTGGAGGCGGCGCTGCGCTGCCCTGAGAGTGGCAGCATCTGGGCTGGACTTCCTGAAATGCGCACAGATGCGGCGCACCTTCGTGAGCAAATCAGACAGATTGGGGTATGTCTTGAGGAAACGCTGCACTATCAGATTTAACACATGGGCCAGGCATGGCACATGTGTCAGTCTGCCGAGTTGCAGAGCCGCCACCAGGTTACGGCCGTTGTCACACACAACCATTCCCGGCTTGAGGTTCAGCGGTGCCAGCCACAGATCAGTCTGCGCCGTGATGCCCTGTAATAGCTCTTGGGCGGTGTGCCTTTTGTCGCCTAGGCTCAGCAGTTTGAGCACCGCCTGCTGTCGCTTAGCGACGGCACTGCTGCTGTGCCTAGAGCTACCGACTGATGGCGCCGTGCCCACGGATGGTAGTTCGGAGGAGGAGGTGGAGGAGGGGTGGGAGGAGGAGGAGGCATAGTAGGCCTGAAACACCTGGACCGAGGTAGGCCCCGCAATCCTCGGCGTCGGCAGTATATGACCAGCCCCAGGGTCAGACTCGGTCCCAGCCTCCACCAAGTTAACCCAATGTGCCGTCAGCGATATATAGTGGCCCTGCCCGGCAGCACTCGTCCACGTGTCCGTGGTCAGGTGGACCTTGTCAGAAACGGCGTTGGTCAGGGCACGGATGATGTTGTCTGACACGTGCTGGTGCAGGGCTGGGACGGCACATCGGGAAAAGTAGTGGCGGCTGGGGACCGAATACCGAGGGGCGGCCGCCGCCATGAGGTTGCGAAAGGCCTCGGTCTCTACTAGCCTATAGGGCAGCATCTCCAGGCTAAGCAATCTGGAGATGTGGACATTAAGGGCTTGGGCGTGCGGGTGGGTTGCACTATATTTGCGTTTCCGCTCCAGCGTCTGGGGTATGGAGAGCTGAACGCTGGTGGATGCTGTGGAGGATCGTGGAGGCGACGATGGGGTTTTTGTGGCAATCCACGACATCACCTGTTCGCACTGTTCTGGCCTCAACAGTGCTCTACCACGAGTCCCAGTAACTTCAGACATGAACCTAGGGAGTGTAGCTCTGCGGCGTTCCCCTGCTCCCTCATAAGCAGGTGGTGTCTCACCCCGGCCAGGACCACGGCCTCTGACCCCTGCAGTAGTTGGACGCCCACGTCCCCGCCCTCGTCCTCTACCCCTAGCCCTCGGGTTAAACATTTTTAAAATGAGAGTTATAACTTTAATTTTTTTTTAACTTTTTTTTGTGTTTTTTGTTTTTTTTTGTGTTTTTGAGTTTTTAAAACCAAACGATGCTATCCTATTGCTATGGCTATTTTCTAGCCAAGTATGAAAGCACACTACTATGCCAGATGAGATGACGCAGAGTTATGAAACAAAATAAACGTAAAATAAAAAAGGAAAAATGGCAGACTGTGCCTAATTGAAATCCAACCCCTACTAAATTTTCCCACTTCGGTCTTTGCAATGGATATGTGCGTCACTAAGCGCAAAACACAGCGGTCGCAAGTCTCACTACAAATTGCTCACAATTGGCTAGTAGATGCACTGCAGCAAGTACAGCCACCAGCAGATCAACCAGAAATCAAATATATATAACGCTACTGTAGGCGTAAGTAAGCCGTTTAGATTCTCCTATGGCTATTTTCTAGCCAAGTATGAAAGCACACTACTATGCCAGATGAGATGACACAGAGTTATGAAACAAAATAAACGTAAAATAAAAAGTAAATGGCAGACTGTGCCTAATTGAAATCCAACCCCTAATAAATTTTCCCACTTTGGTGTTTGAGGTGGATATGTGTGTCACTAAGAGCTAAACACAACGGTAGCAAGTCCCCCTGCAAATTCCTCACAATATGGTACTAGCTGCAAATAAAAAAAAAAAAGTATAACGTTATTGTAGCCCTAAGAAGGGCTGTTGGGTTCTTGGAGAATCACTCCTGCCTAACAGTAAGCTAATAGAACACCCTAACGCTTTCCCTGACCAGCAGCAGCTCTCTCCCTAGCGGCATCCAGACACAGAATGATCCGAGCAGCGCGGGCTATCAGCACATTGTAACGAAGGGGTTAAAACGAAATAGCCTCTGGTCTTCGGAAGACCCGAGGCTACCATGGAGACGGATCGCCGCCCCCGATGATGTCACGGGGAGAGGCGATCCCAGGTAAGATGGCGGCGGGGGTGTTACCGGTAAGCCTTTGCTGCAATATGCAGCAAAGACTTACTGGCTATGGAGAGGGCTCAGCCTGTGAGCCCTCTCCATGCAGCGCGACCCGACCACCGCCGTGAATACGCGGCGGGCGGTCGGGATTACCGGTGTATAAGACGACCCCAGACTAGACAGAAGATTTTTCTGTCTTCAAAAGTCGTCTTATACGCCGGAATATACGGTAAATACATATAGTAAGATAGATACTGTAGATCTAGATATATAGATACAATATATAATGTTAATATGCAAACCGTGATGTAAGTTCTTATACTGATTTTTGGGTATTCAGACAACCTGAATGTCAAATCCATTGACTCCGAGAGAGACCCTGATTAATAGAAGATTCAAACTGCTGAGTTGGCAGTAGAGCTATGGTGATAGATTTGTAGGTTTATATTACTTTTATATATTGGCCTGACAATCACTCCAGCCTTGCCCGGTCTCTTAGCTTCCGTGGTAAGTAAGATTTACATTCAGAAGTAAATAAAATAAAAATAGGATTGATTATATTATAATCTGGACTAACTGCAAACGAAACTATAAAATAGTACTGAACATGAAGAGAGCAATGTTCCACCTTAATGGAACACCTGGACCGAGGTAGGCCCCGCAATCCTCGGCGTCGGCAGTATATGACCAGCCGCAGGGTCAGACTCGGTCCCAGCCTCCACCAAGTTAACCCAATGTGCCGTCAGCGATATATAGTGGCCCTGCCCGGCAGCACTCGTCCTCGTGTCCGTGGTCAGGTGGACCTTGTCAGAAACGGCGTTGGTCAGGGCACGGATGATGTTGTCTGACACGTGCTGGTGCAGGGCTGGGACGGCACATCGGGAAAAGTAGTGGCGGCTGGGGACCGAATACCGAGGGGCGGCGAAAGGCCTCGGTCTCTACTAGCCTATAGGGCAGCATCTCCAGGCTAAGCAATCTGGAGATGTGCACATTAAGGGCTTGGGCGTGCGGGTGGGTTGCACTATATTTGCGTTTCCGCTCCAGCGTCTGGGGTATGGAGAGCTGAACGCTGATGGATGCTGTGGAGGATCGTGGAGGCGACGATGGGGTTTTTGTGGCAGGGTCCTGGGCAGGGGGCTGACTATCAGCTGACACAGGGGAAGGAGCAGTGGTGTGCACGGCCGGAGGTGAACGGGCTTGTTGCCACTGAGTGGGGTGTTTAGCATTCATATGCCTGCGCATACTGGTGGTAGTTAAGCTAGTAGTGGTGGAACCCCTGCTGAGCCTGGTTTGGCAAATGTTGCACACCACAGTCCGTCGGTCATCCGGTGTTTCCTTAAAGAACCTCCAGACTTCTGAAGATCTAGCCCTCGCCGCAAGAGCCCTCGCCACGGGAGCTTCACTAGTTGACACATTTGGCGCTGATGCACCAGCTCTGGCCCTGCCTCTCCGTCTGGCCCCACCACTGCCTCTTCCAACCTGTTCTGGTCGAGGACTCTCCTCCGTCTCAGAAGCACTGTGTTCACCCGGCCTCTCAACCCAGCTTGGGTCTGTCACCTCATCATCCTCCGATCCCTCAGTCTGCTCCCCCCTCGGACTTCCTGCCCTGACAACAACTTCCCCACTGTCTGACAACCGTGTCTCCTCATCGTCGGACACCTCTTTACACACTTCCACTACGTCAAGAAGGTCATCATCACCCACAGACTGTGACTGGTGGAAAACCTGGGCATCGGAAAATTGCTCAGCAGCAACCGGACAAGTGGTTTGTGACTGTGGGAAGGGTCCAGAAAACAGTTCCTCAGAGTATGCCGGTTCAAATGCCAAATTTTCCTGGGAGGGGGCAGACTGGGGGGGAGGAGGCTGAGGTGCAGGAGCTGGAGGAGTGGCGATTTCGGTGACATGGGTGGACTGCGTGGAAGACTGACTGGTGGACAAATTGCTCGAAGCATTGTCAGCAATCCACGACATCACCTGTTCGCACTGTTCTGGCCTCAACAGTGCTCTACCACGAGTCCCAGTAACTTCAGACATGAACCTAGGGAGTGTAGCTCTGCGGCGTTCCCCTGCTCCCTCATAAGCAGGTGGTGTCTCACCCCGGCCAGGACCACGGCCTCTGACCCCTGCAGTAGTTGGACGCCCACGTCCCCGCCCTCGTCCTCTACCCCTAGCCCTCGGGTTAAACATTTTTAAAATGAGAGTTATAACTTTAATTTTTTTTTTACTTTTTTTTGTGTTTTTTGTTTTTTTTTGTGTTTTTGAGTTTTTAAAACCAAACGATGCTATCCTATTGCTATGGCTATTTTCTAGCCAAGTATGAAAGCACACTACTATGCCAGATGAGATGACGCAGAGTTATGAAACAAAATAAACGTAAAATAAAAAAGGAAAAATGGCAGACTGTGCCTAATTGAAATCCAACCCCTACTAAATTTTCCCACTTCGGTCTTTGCAATGGATATGTGCGTCACTAAGCGCAAAACACACCGGTCGCAAGTCTCACTACAAATTGCTCACAATTGGCTAGTAGATGCACTGCAGCAAGTACAGCCACCAGCAGATCAACCAGAAATCAAATATATATAACGCTACTGTAGGCGTAAGTAAGCCGTTTAGATTCTCCTATGGCTATTTTCTAGCCAAGTATGAAAGCACACTACTATGCCAGATGAGATGACGCAGAGTTATTAAACAAAATAAACGTAAAATAAAAAGTAAATGGCAGACTGTGCCTAATTGAAATCCAACCCCTAATAAATTTTCCCACTTTGGTGTTTGAGGTGGATATGTGTGTCACTAAGAGCTAAACACAACGGTAGCAAGTCCCCCTGCAAATTCCTCACAATATGGTACTAGCTGCAAATAAAAAAAAAAAAGTATAACGTTATTGTAGCCCTAAGAAGGGCTGTTGGGTTCTTGGAGAATCACTCCTGCCTAACAGTAAGCTAATAGAACACCCTAACGCTTTCCCTGACCAGCAGCAGCTCTCTCCCTAGCGGCATCCAGACACAGAATGATCCGAGCAGCGCGGGCTATCAGCACATTGTAACGAAGGGGTTAAAACGAAATAGCCTCTGGTCTTCGGAAGACCCGAGGCTACCATGGAGACGGATCGCCGCCCCCGATGATGTCACGGGGAGAGGCGATCCCAGGTAAGATGGCGGCGGGGGTGTTACCGGTAAGCCTTTGCTGCAATATGCAGCAAAGACTTACTGGCTATGGAGAGGGCTCAGCCTGTGAGCCCTCTCCATGCAGCGCGACCCGACCACCGCCGTGAATACGCGGCGGGCGGTCGGGATTACCGGTGTATAAGACGACCCCAGACTAGACAGAAGATTTTTCTGTCTTCAAAAGTCGTCTTATACGCCGGAATATACTACTACCCCCTCTCCCCAATATCTACACAGACTTAATCGGATTAAAAATGCTCGGCTATTAGATAGTAACCTAAGTTATGAAAAAACTATGTAGTCAGTAATGACAATGGTATACTGCGTCTCGCATCTAGCAAAATGCATACCATAATAGAATACAGGCACAAACTATAGAGTTATCCTTCGTTTATAGTTCCATAGTGATTAGCGTATCTTATACTGCCATGCACGGTGTGTACAATGAGGATATCTTTTCTTATCGAAGGTCATTCATATCCCCTAAGATGCCAGAACAAAGCTTATTCCTTGAATCATTGCATTATATTTAAAGCATTAAAGGGGTTCTAGTCATAACTCTTTCTTTGTAATTAACTCTACCTGAGACAGCAATCGTTTAGAAGAGCACTTTCAATCACCAAGAAGAACAAAAGGGTTGTTACATTTGAAGGGGTATAGTTGCAACACACCGTGAGTTTATTTTTCATTAAAAGAAAGAACAGGTGTGGCAAATTGAGGATTAGTAATGTATTTAACATGAGTAATAAATACTTAACCGCTTAAGACAGCACAGTCCTTAAGAAGCTTCAAGCCTGATAAGCGGAATCAAGGCACTGCCGCAGAATGTCCATTTTACACACACCATGATTAGTTCAAAATTATGTGCTTGCTGTAGAGGCACAAAAAAGAACTTTTTCTATTTGCCCATGGCACCAAATCAGAGCTCAGGCTTTTAATTTTCCAACAAGCTGTTATAAAATGAAGGGGATGGTTGCCATACACAACTAGAGCCACCCTTACTGTCTGACACTTCTTAATAATCATGCATAAAAAGGGTTTAATTAAATGCATGTGACAAGTGTGCCATAAAGTTGTGGGCAGATTTTCGCTCCCATGAAGTCATGGGGTGGTCGATTAGAGATGAGCGAGCACTAAAGAAGGAAAGAAAGGGAAAAAAAAGAAGAAACACAAAATGCGGTCGGGTACTCGTTATTGGAGACGAAACTTTTCCCGATGCTTCGAGGTGCTCGTGGTCGAATAATGCGACTGCCCAAGACGTCATGGGAGAATCGAAGCATTTTTCAGGGACCACGGCTCTTGCACAGGGAGCTTGGCCAAACACATGGGAACTCAGAAACGGATGGAAACACCACCGGAAAGGGACAGGGAAACAGCAGGGGCAGCTTGCATGGATTGCCTCTGAGCTGGCTTAAGCACCATGTATGCCAAAATATGGGCAACACACTGGCCATGACCAGAGTGACAGAATGAGCTAGACAGATCAATAACATCTCCATATACTTACCCTGACACCCATAGGTGAACGGCATGCACGAGGCAGCGGCAAGCCGGCAGGCGAGATGATCTGGTAAGGGGCATCGACATAACCCTAAATTGGACTCATCAGGCGTCAAACCAATGGGTTCCAGAGAGGAAACCAAAGGAGGATGAGCAAGAAAGCGCGTCACAGATAATAATCGGTACATGATAAAAGTTTTTTGCAGTATATTTTTGTGGATTACACAGCAGGGTGGCGGACAAGTTAACTGGAAGCCATGAAAAGAACAAACCAAAATTCTGCCTGATGCACATAGCTTTGATAAGGGGGACTATGTAGGAGCAGTGACTAGTAGTATGATTAAAGCTGCGCTGCAGGTTAAAATATGTGAGTTGGATCTTGCGGCCTAACGACCTCCGTGAGCTAGGCGCTCCAGCTGCCACATGCGAGCTAGCGCCAATCCAAGCCCCTGTTCCCCCCCTCTAGGCTAACTCCCCAACAGCACTTCTAAGAACCTTTTGTAATAAGATTAAGTGTAAGTAGCGTTCTTATACAGTTAGATAGATATGCGGGTGGGGGGAAGTTAACAGATCGCAGAAGAAGCGCTGAAATTGAAATAATATCGGTATAATTGATAAAAGTTTGCAAGTATATTGTTGTGGATACACCGCAGGCGTGGCTACAAAGTAACAAGTTTGATGTGGAATCCCGTGTAATAGCTCTTGGGCGGTGTGCCTTTACGCCTAGGACTCAGCCAGTTGAGCACCGCCTGCGTGTAGACTTAGCGACGGCATGCTGCTGTGCCTAGAGCTACGACTGTGGCGCCATGCCCACGAGATGGTAAATTGGAGGAGGAGGAGGGAGAGAGGGTGGGAGGGAGCGGTATAAGGACTTGAGACCTGGACGCGAGGGTTAGAGACCCGCAATTTCTCTGCGTCGGCAGTATATGACCAGCCCAGGTCAGACTCGGGTCCCAGCCCACCATGCCACCAAGTTAGTGTAGAGCGTTCTTATAAGTGTGGGCAGTTATGGCGGGTGAGGGGAACTGTAAAAGATGCGCAAGAAGCGCTGATGCGATGGAGCTGGCGCTCCGCTGCCAGGCGAGCTTTCGCAATCCAAGCCCCTGTCTCTAGGCTACTCCCAAACAGCACTTGCTAAGAACCTTTGCTATAAGATCAAGTGTGCTAGTAGCGTTTCTTATAAGTTAGGATTATGGCGGGTGAGGGGAATGTAAACAGGATGCGCAAGAAGCGCTGTGATGAAATAATATCGGTAATGATAAAAAGTTTGCCAGTATTTTTGTGGATTACACAGCAGGGTGCGACAAAGTTAACAAGTTTGTTGTGGGAATCATGAAAACAACCCAAAATTCTGCGTGAGACACAGCTCGTATGTAGATAAGGGGACCCATGTTGCCTACGTTCGGCCAGTCGCTGCACTGGCTGCCAGTCTCCTTTCGAAGTACAGTTTATAAAAATAATAACCTCATCATAAAGCTCTGTATAAGGCTGACCCCCAACACTCTCCTCTCTGATCTCAGTCTAAGAGCCCACACCCAGTGCCTTTAGACCGCCGTGATCTTAGATTAACCTCTACTTTCTAGTAACGGACCTCCCACTCGCGTTCTCCAAGACTTCTCTAGAGCTGCACCATTCTATGGAATGCTCTTGCCCCCGGGACTATCAGACTCATACCTAAACATCCAAAGTTTCAAACGTGCTCTTAAAACCCATTTCTTTAGGAAAGCCTATACACACTCATAACTGATGAAGATTTTAATCTTGTCTACTAACCCGTCCCTGTGTCGTCCTCACATATGATACCAGACAACATAAACATGGGACGCACCAAGATTCTCTAGCAGTCCGCAGTTCACCCTGGGAGATGCGTAGGTGATAATAAGAGTGACGGCATGAGGTGGTTTTCAAGCGACCTGAGCAAATTCCATTATATATTTGTTCTATTCCCTAGAAGAATTGGCATGACCATTTCACTTCTTTTTTTTACCGTCTGGGGTTACCCCATCCTCTCATAACCGTAAGCTCTGGCTGAGCAAGGGAAACTCACTCCTGTTGTTCCATACAAATGTTGTGCTCTGTTACATTACATTTGGATTTGTTTTCCTATGATTTGTAAAGCGTACGGAATATGGATGGCTGCTATATAATTAGATTATTATTATTTTATTATTATTATGAGGCAGTGAAATAGAGTAGATAAAGTGCGCAGAAGTAAAACTATGTTAGTGGATCTGGGTGGAGCTGGCGCTCCGCTCCAGGCGAGCTTCGGCAATCCAAGCCCATGTCTTAGGCTATCCCCAAACAGCACTCTTTAAGAACCTTTTGTATAAGACAAGTGTATAGCGGTTTGAGTAAGTTTGGGGATATGGCGGGTGAGAGGAATGCGTAAAAAGATGCGCCAAGAAGCGCTGAAATAATATCGGTGTAAGTAAAAGTTTGCCCAGTATATTTTGTGGATTACACAGCAGTGGTGGCGACAAAGTTAACAAGTTGATGTGGAATGCCCTGTACTAGCTCTGGGGCGGGTGCCTTTGATCGCCTGCTACAGCAGTTTGAGCACCGCCTGCTGTCGCTTAGCGACGGCACTGCTGCTGTGCCTAGAGCTACCGACTGATGGCGCCATGGCCACAGGATGTAATCGGAGGAGGAGGAGGTGGAGCACGGGGAGGGAGGAGGAGGAGGTATACTAGGCCTTTGAGACCTGGATCCGAGGTAGGCCCCGCAATTCTACTGCAGTTCGTGGCAGTATATGACCAGCCCCAGGTCATGGACTCGGTCCCAGCCTGCACAAGTTCAGTGTAGAGTAGCGTTTCTTATTAAGTTGTTGGGAGTAATGAGCGGGGCAAGGGTGAGGGGAAATTTTTGTAAACAGATTGTGCAAGAAGCGCGTATGGTGAGCATGAGAGCCTGGCGCTCCGCTGCCCAGGAACGAGGCTTTCGCCAACCAAGCCCCTGTCTCTAGGCTAACTCCCCAAAACAGGCACTTCTGGAACTTTGGATAAGATCAAGTTAGTAGCGTCTTATAAGGTTGGGATTATGGGCTGGGTGAGGGGGAATGTAAACAGATGCGCAGAAGCTGCTCTGAAATAATATTGTAACTGATAAAAGTTGCCAGTATATTTGTGGATAACACAGCAGGGTGGCGACAAAAGTTAACAACTTTGATGTGGAAATCCATGAAAACAACCCAAATTTCTTGCGCTGACCACACTCGTTTGATAAGGGGACGATATGGGAGCCAGTATATGGACGACTTTTGAGGTAGCAATGGAGGACAACTTGTGGAGGTGTAGGAGACAATTTAATTTGGATAGTGCTGTAGTGGCAGTCCAAAAAAGTTTTCAAACCCGAGGAGCAGGTAGGTGGCCTCCAGAAAAATGAAATAGATTGAGTGCCGTATGTGGCAGGTCCAAAAAAGTTTCAAACCAGAGGAGCAGGTAGTGGACCTCCAGAAAAATGAATAGATTTTGAGTGCCGGTATGTGGCCAGTCCAAAAAAGTTTTCCAACCAACGGCGCAGGTAGGTGGCCCTCCAGAAAAATGAAATAGATTGAGTGCCGTATTTGGCACTCCCAAAAATGTTTAAACAGGAGGAGCCGGTGTAGGTGGCCCTCAGAAAAAATTAAAATGCATAAAGGTACTATAGCTAGAGCCAGTGGCCTGTCAAAAGAGCCAGTTTCCTATGCTTTAGTGTTACAAAGAGGAGGAGAAGGAGGAAGGAGGAAGAAATGAGGAGGAGGGAGGTGGTGACGTGCAAAATTATTCAGGGTTCGAGCTATCCGTTCACCTGTGGAGGATGAAATATGAGAAATCCAGGCTTATTCCTCTAGATAAGCGTCAGCCTGTCAGCGCTGTCAGTTGAAGGGCAGTGTACGCTTATCGGTGATGATGCCACCAGCTGCACTGAAAACCCGCTCGGACAACACGCTAGCGGCAGGGCAGGCAAGAACCTCCAAGGCGTACAGCGCCAGTTCGTGCCACATGTCCAGCTTTGAAACCCAGTAGTTGTAGGGAGTTGTGTGATCATTTAGGACGATGGTATGGTCAGCTACGTACTCCCTCACCATCTTTCTGTAAAGATCAGCCCTACTCTGCCGAGACTGGGGACAGGTGACAGTGTCTTGCTGGGGTGACATAAAGCTGGCAAAAGCCTTGTAAAGCGTACCCTTGCCAGTGCTGGACAAGCTGCCTGCTCGCCTACTCTCCCTCGCTACTTGTCCCGCAGAACTACGCACTCTGCCGCTAGCGCTGTCAGAAGGGAAATACTGTTTCAGCTTGTGCACCAGGGCCTGCTGGTATTCATGCATTCTCACACTCCTTTCCTCTGCAGGGATGAGAGTGGAAAGATTTTGCTTGTACCGTGGGTCCAGGAGAGTGAACACCCAGTAATCGGTGCTGGAATAAATTCTTTGAACGCGAGGGTCACGGGATAGGCAGCCTAGCATGAAATCTGCCATATGCGCCAGAGTACCAACGCGTAAGAATTCACTCCCCTCACTGGCCTGACTGTCCATTTCCTCCTCCTCCAACTCCTCCAACTCCTCTTCTTCTGCCCATACACGCTGAACAGTGAAGGACTCAACAATGGTCCCCTCTTGTGTCTCGCCAACATTCTCCTCCTCTTCCTCCTCATCCTCCTCCACCTCCACCTCCTCCGATATGCGCTGAGAAACAGACCTAAGGGTGCTTTGGCTATCAACAAGGGAATCTTCTTCCCCCGTCTCTTGTGACGAGCGCAAAGCTTCCGACTTCATGCTGATCAGAGAGTTTTTCAACAGGCCAAGCAGCGGGATGGTGAGGCTGATGATGGCGGCATCGCCACTGACCATCTGTGTTGACTCCTCAAAGTTACTCAGCACCTGACAGATATCAGACATCCACGTCCACTCCTCATTGTAGACTTGAGGAAGCTGACTGACCTGACTACCAGTTCTGGTGGAAGTTGACATCTGGCAGTCTACAATCGCTCTGCGCTGCTGGTAAACTCTGGATAACATGGTCAGTGTTGAATTCCACCTCGTGGGCACGTCGCACAACAGTCGGTGAGCGGGCAGTTGGAGGCGGCGCTGCGCTGCCCTGAGAGTGGCAGCATCTGTGCTGGACTTCCTGAAATGCGCACAGATGCGGCGCACCTTCGTGAGCAAATCAGACAGATTGGGGTATGTCTTGAGGAAACGCTGCACTATCAGATTTAACACATGGGCCAGGCATGGCACATGTGTCAGTCTGCCGAGTTGCAGAGCCGCCACCAGGTTACGGCCGTTGTCACACACAACCATTCCCGGCTTGAGGTTCAGCGGTGCCAGCCACAGATCAGTCTGCGCCGTGATGCCCTGTAATAGCTCTTGGGCGGTGTGCCTTTTGTCGCCTAGGCTCAGCAGTTTGAGCACCGCCTGCTGTCGCTTAGCGACGGCACTGCTGCTGTGCCTAGAGCTACCGACTGATGGCGCCGTGCCCACGGATGGTAGTTCGGAGGAGGAGGTGGAGGAGGGGTGGGAGGAGGAGGAGGCATAGTAGGCCTGAAACACCTGGACCGAGGTAGGCCCCGCAATCCTCGGCGTCGGCAGTATATGAGCAGCCCCAGGGTCAGACTCGGTCCCAGCCTCCACCAAGTTAACCCAATGTGCCGTCAGCGATATATAGTGGCCCTGCCCGGCAGCACTCGTCCACGTGTCCGTGGTCAGGTGGACCTTGTCAGAAACGGCGTTGGTCAGGGCACGGATGATGTTGTCTGACACGTGCTGGTGCAGGGCTGGGACGGCACATCGGGAAAAGTAGTGGCGGCTGGGGACCGAATACCGAGGGGCGGCCGCCGCCATGAGGTTGCGAAAGGCCTCGGTCTCTACTAGCCTATAGGGCAGCATCTCCAGGCTAAGCAATCTGGAGATGTGGACATTAAGGGCTTGGGCGTGCGGGTGGGTTGCACTATATTTGCGTTTCCGCTCCAGCGTCTGGGGTATGGAGAGCTGAACGCTGGTGGATGCTGTGGAGGATCGTGGAGGCGACGATGGGGTTTTTGTGGCAGGGTCCTGGGCAGGGGGCTGACTATCAGCTGACACAGGGGAAGGAGCAGTGGTGTGCACGGCCGGAGGTGAACGCGCTTGTTGCCACTGAGTGGGGTGTTTAGCATTCATATGCCTGCGCATACTGGTGGTAGTTAAGCTAGTAGTGGTGGAACCCCTGCTGATCCTGGTTTGGCAAATGTGGCACACCACAGTCCGTCGGTCATCCGGTGTTTCCTTAAAGAACCTCCAGACTTCTGAAAATCTAGCCCTCGCCGCAGGAGCCCTCGCCACGGGAGCTTCACTAGTTGACACATTTGGCGCTGATGCACCAGCTCTGGCCCTGCCTCTCCGTCTGGCTCCACCACTGCCTCTTCCAACCTGTTCTGGTCGAGGACTCTCCTCCGTCTCAGAAGCACTGTGTTCACCCGGCCTCTCAACCCAGCTTGGGTCTGTCACCTCATCATCCTCCGATCCCTCAGTCTGCTCCCCCCTCGGACTTCCTGCCCTGACAACAACTTCCCCACTGTCTGACAACCGTGTCTCCTCATCGTCGGACACCTCTTTACACACTTCGATGCCGGGACAATGCTTCGTTATTTAGGGCTTAATGTTTTTGTCCACCAAGTTCAGTTTCCCACGCAGTCCAAACCCATGTCACCGAAAAATCGGCACCACTACTCAGCTCTTTGCCAACCTCAGCCTCTGTCTCCCCCCAGTCGGCACCCTCCCAGGAAAAAAATTTGCCATTTGAACCGGCCCCCATACTCTGAGGACACTGTTTTCTGGACCCTGTCCCACACTCGAAACCACTTGTCCGGTTTGACTGCTGGAGCAATTTTCCGATGCCCAGAGTCTTCCCTCAGTCGCCAGTCTGTGGTGATGATGACATTCTTGAAGTGAAGTGCGAAAGATGGGGAATGGGGAAGAAGGAGTGTCCACATCTCTATCTTCTCTAGTCATATTAAAGATAAATTTCTCATCTTAAAGATCACATCAGGTTTTGTAATTTGTGATTTTGTGAGCCATGGCAGTTAAAGAAATTGGTCAGGAATCTTAATTTACAGCTTGCATTTCCAACCTCTGTCATCAAAGGAAATCTACCATTACACTCAAGCATGATACACCAGGGACACTTATCGTGCAAGTGCTGGGGGAGCAGGGAGAAGGTGTGACAGTGTGGCAGTCTGTAATCCCAGCTCAGAGATTGGCTAAGGTAGCCCTCAGTCTCAGTGCCATAATTTTAAAAGTTGATTTTTAGAAGGAAGGAGGCAATGGACAACTAATATAAGAAGATTACCACGGTCATGGTGCCTGGATCTATCAGTAAGTGCCCCTGGTTTATCTGTGGTTGATTTTGTTAGTATATTTCCTTCACTTTAACTGCCTGTATTTCCAGTTCTGTAGCTCTCAGTGCAACAAGCTTGATGTTTATCTGAAAAGTAATATAGAACCAGAGATAGGGGTGTCTGAAATGACACTCCCCCTACAATTCAGGATCAAAACAAAGAAAGTACACTCCCCAAGTGCTCAAAGTTTTAATTAATAATATAAAGCAGTCTCTGTTGCTACTTAAATAAAATGTCTAAAATTAGTGCAGTCCAATTGGTAACCAATTATTCTCGTACATTTACACAGCTGTATGCCCACCCAGGTGCACACATGCTCTATCTTTTCCCCGTGTACAGCTTGGAACATACCGCTGCCGGGCTGCCATTGCGGTCTATGGGGATGTATATGCGGCTGCAAATTTGCGGCCGCATATATGTCCCTATAGACAGGAGTCTGAATGTACCCTAAGTCAGGAGTAGTGGAACTTTCAAGATCCTTTCGGCACCCAATTTCTGAAAACATGTCCTCGCTCCACCTCCATGTCCGTTGTCTACTAAGGCCTCACAAATAATTTTGGATAGATGCATAGGTTGAGATTGATCATACAATGTGCCTGCCTCTTGATGTATCTGCAAGCGTTTATTTCTATCCAGCTCCTACCTTCATAGAAATATGCACAGTAGCCCAATTTCCACTAATAAAAGTTTGCCTGCTGCAGGGAATGCCTATTCCCCAGGCAGCTGTGCCCCCCTTCACGCCCCTCCATGCCCCTTTGTTGTGGAGATGGTGTAAAGAGGATAATAATTTCAACTGATGGTGGTTTGTATTCCAAAGAAAGGGCAGATGCACATGAGAAATAAATATTATACTTTATAGAGCTCAAAAAAGTTAAAACCATTAAAAAACTGAATATGTTGTGAAACCCAACTTATGTGGACGAGGATATGGCAGATGAGCATAACCATGAAACCCATGTAGAATAAATACTAGAGCTATCTACATTGCAGTGTGGCAGAACATTTAATAAATACAGTTTGTTGAGAATATAAATAGATATAATATATAAGCATGGTGGTTTTCTAGCAATTGCGAGTATATCAGGGTTTCTATACCATATTTCTGGAATAAAAGCCCTGATAAATCTCCCCCATTGTGATTTATTAAAATACTCACAAACATTATAATAAAAGGGTGCAGTCAAATAAAATTATACTTCATTCATATGGATGCCAAACACCTAGCTAGTATAATTTTATTTAACTGCACACTTTTATACAATGTTTGTGAGTCTTTAAAGTTGACTCCTCTTAGGCAAATTATAATGAATTATGAATATAGCGTTTATAAATTTAGGTATAAATGTACAATGTATATATATATATATATATATATATATATATATATATATATGTAAAAGAAAAATGGCAGCACTCCGAGACTTCAATGTGAAAAAAGTGAACTAGTTTATTCACATGTGTCCAAACACTACGTTTCGGCTCCTCAGACCTGGAGCCTTCTTCAAGTAAAGTGTACATACCAACGTGACAATTTATATAAAATACAAAGGAAATGACATCACAGTGGACCAATCTGTGTGGTGTCACCTGATCTATGATCTTAACACGTAAATGGGACTCTCAGTGAGTTGTCTTGAGGTGATATTCACGACTAGGTTTTCCTCTTCGTGTTGCGGCTTCTGGTAAAGTTGGCTGGATGTTTTATCACGTCATCACATGCACATTGCTATCACTTCATATCTGAAGAATAGATCATCGCTGAATACCCTAAGGATCAGATAATATACATACTCTCCAGTGATCTGAATTTTAATTTTATCGGAGAACCCCATGTATCTACAATTAGGGTGCGAATAGTCTCTGGCAGAAGGACCGATCTCTGGGAGTGACTCCTGTACCCTAAATGTGCACCTGCTGGACATTATGTCCTAGATGGCAGCTATGGGTCGGGTTGGTGCCTAACACTGGGCTACAACTAAGGTCACATATTTTCAGTGACCTCGCATAATACTTACCTTTCTGGGGTCTTCCCTTATCCAAAATGGTGCCATGGTCCTCAGTTCTGTAGCGTGCAAGCGCGCTGACTGTTCCGATCACGTGCCCGCTTGCATTACACGTCACATGATCACTGACATACGCAGTACCGCTGGCAGGACGCCGCGGATTTGACTGCAGGCTCAAACTGATCCTGAGGTGAGCGATCGATCGCCATTATGTATGTATTTAATCTGCACTGCTGCACTTTGATATCACCTGATTATCCTACTGTAACTCATATTTACTCGGAATTGTATACTGTAACTCATATTTACTCGGAATTTTATATATTTACTGCGATTTTGTAAATCACATGATTGGTCCACTGTGATGTCATTTCCTTTGTATTTTATATAAATTGTCACGTTGGTATGTACACTTTACTTGAAGAAGGCTCCAGGTCTGAGGAGCGGAAACGTAGTGTTTGGACACATGTGTGAATAAACTAGTTCACTTTTTTCACATTGAAGTCTCGGAGTGCTGCCATTTTTCTTTTATCTACATGTGGATGGACTCTGGTCTAAGTCCTGGGATGTGCACCTGAGCCATATTTATTTATTTTTCTTATTTGAGTGCTGCTGCAATTTTGGCTTATTCTATATATATATAGAATATATTCTATACAAATGGAAAAAATGAAATATTAGAAAAATATCATTTTAACTCCAAAGAGTTATTGTTATTTTAAAAAGAATACAATTTGACCTGCAAAAAACATGTGAAAATGTCCCTGAGAATGTGTATGCAAAAAAAAATACTGAAGAATTGTGAAGGCCAGTGATAACAAGTGTAGCAAGTATAGAAGAGATTTCCATTAAAGCAATTCTTCATGTGTAGCAATCTTCAGCCATATGTGAGGAAGATAAGTTTTTTGTTATCACAGTACTATCTAACTCAGCCCATACCTACACAACAGAATATAATGGTGAGCAATAGTGCTAATGGCTGGAGAAAATGATAGGGGAAGCACATGACATGTCAGAATGTTAAGAATTTAACATATAATTACAAATTAGTATACATAAAAAAATACAGTAAAAACTTTTTAGACACAACCAACTATTTCTTGTGAGGTCAATGCTATAATTAGTTCTACTGTATATTGTACATCTAGATTTTATAAAAAGCTTGACTTTTAACTTTCCTTTGAGGGTAATGACATTGTAATTCACATTTACTTGTCATCTGTCATCGCTCTCTTCAGCCCATTAAAGGAGACACAGTGTGCAATGACAACCACTATACAGAAGGTTTTAAAGTATTTTCTGTAGTGTAAGTTATCTCTTCCATCGAAATCTTATAGTTATTGTCTATTTTAACATTTTTCTTTACATTCTGCAAAAACAAATTCTTATTGCATGAGTTTGATGATTACATGAAGGTATCATTGTAAAATAGCATTTGATGTTGTACATTATCTATCAATGCTTTCAGCCCCTTGAGAACCAGTTTTTTTGCATTTTTATTTTTCTCACCGCTCCTTCCACAAGCCATTTCTTATAGATGTTTCCATTTAAAACACTATATGATGGCTTGTCATCTGCATGACCAATTGTACTTTCTACTGGCATTATTTAATATTATGTACCATGTACTAGGAAACTGGAAAAATTGTGGTTGAATTGGCAAAAAACACCATTTTGGCATATTCTGAATGGTTTTACTTTTACGGCTTTCAATGTGCAGTCCAAATGACACATCCCCTTTATTTTTTGTGACTTTGTAATCACAGAGATCCCAAATTTATATAGTTTGGTTATGTCTTAATAGTTTAAAACCTTCAAAAACTTTGCAAAAAAAAAAAAATGCGCTGCCACATCATGACACCTGTTACTTTTTCATACTTTGCTTTACCAAGCTGGGTAAGTTATCATTGATGCCTGGATGAGAGGACATTTTCATTGACACAAATATGACAACTGTATAACTTTTAAATCTCTTTTAGTTAAAATTTTTATGGGAGGCAAAACGGCGAAAAAGTGGTGGGTAATGTGGGGGTGCAGCTTGACATGGATATTATATGGAGGTGGAGGGTGACATGGATGTAATGTAGGGGTACAGCGTTACATGAATGTAATGTGGGGTGCAGCGTGACGTGGATGTAATGTGGGGTGCAGCGTGACATGGATGTAATGTGGGGGTGCAGTCTGACATGAATGTAATGTGGGGGTGCAGTGTGACATGGATGTTATATGGGGGTGCAGTGTGACATGGATGTAATGTGGGGGTGCAGCATGATATGGGTGTAATGTGGAGGTGCATTGTGACATGGATGTTATGTGGGAGAGCAGCATGAAATGAATGTAATATGGGGGTGAATGGTGACATGGATATAATATGGGGGTGCAGTGTGACATGGGTGTAATGTCGGTTGCAGTGTGACATGGATGTAATGTGGTGTCCAGCTTGACATGGATGTAATGTGGGGTGCAGCGGGACATGGATGTAATGTGGGGTCCAGCGTGACATGGATGTAATGTGGGGGTGCAGAGTGACATGAATGTATTGTGGGTGCAGCGTGACATGGATGTAATGTGGGGTGCAGCGTGACAAGGATGTAATGTGTTGTCCAGCTTGACATGGATGTAATGTGGGGGTGCAGTGTGACATGGTTGTAATGTGGGTTTGTAGCGTGACATGGATGTAATGCAATAGTGATGACTACCAATGTCACATACATGCTGCTACTAAGACAATTTATTTTCATGTTTATTTACATGTTGAAGTATTTTACTCAATGCATTACAAAACACAATGCAAATGCATCATGTAAACACAGCCTGAAGCAGTTTTTGAAGCTAATGCTAGCAGTGGAACATTGGAGAGACTCCTCCTGGGTCCAACGCTGATCTCTTCTTGTAATATGCTGGGGGTTATGGGCAGAGGCGTTAGCTTGTCGGCTCCAATAGGGGGCATAAGCACTGAGAGTGCCTAGGACAGCATTAACACTAAATACGGCCCTGTTCCCAGTATGGAATCAAAATTAGGCAACCAGCATGAGGTGCCATATGACAGTGCTAAGTAGAGGGCACCCAGTGCTCACAATAAGCAGAAGGTGCTTGAAAGCAGATGGAGTATGCAGGACGTGAAAGTGTGTCAACTCAATTGAGTTGAGTTAATCACAGAAAATGTACGGATTCCTGTATTGGCTTACACTACAGACTGTGCTATCACGTCTGGTTAAGGGGCTGAGCAAGTCATGTTAACCAGTGGTACATCTGTATTAATGAGGGGGTCTAGTAATAATTTAGTAGGTAAAATATATATTTATTCAGGCATATATTATTACATATATATTACAGCTGACATGCTGCTCTAACAGGGACAAGAACAGAGATACATTTGATTGTGGGTGTTTAGCTCCTCAAGCATGGCCATCTTCCCCCCTCGATTGAACCTCACATTGTCACTTACCAGGGGGAATCTTCCTCTAACAGTCTCAAGGTCCAATATGTATCAGGCTTACAACAGACCTTAAAGTACGAATGAAACGCTGACCACGCTGTTATTTGCTATTTATTAATTTTTCTTTTTCGAAAATATATCCATTGTTACAAGCATTTTAGGCAAAACATAATCACCCAAGTGTGAAAGTCCATATAATCCAGCGTGAACTTCAGGGAGACAGGCTGAGCACACCATGTAGTTACTCCATTAAGGAGGACGGCATCCAGCACATCATGTGACATTTCGGAGCGTGGCCTCTACTTCAGACATGCGTAGTGACAATCCCACCACCAATATAAATACAGTGGTCAATATGCAAATTACTCTAAAAGACACAAAGATTTAAAAACAATTGGCAAACGGCATAGAAGCGGTACTATATATCAATGGCAATTAATGTTCAAAGGTTATTTACCAAATATTTAGAATATCAGCGTATGTACCTAAATTAGCAAACTCCACCTAACCACAACATTTACAAAAGTTTGCAAAAGTCTGCAAAAGTCTGCAAAAGCCTGCAAAAGTAAACTATAATTTTGTAAAGCTTACAAAAGTTTACAAAAAGACACCAAAATTACAATTGTCATTGATTCATTCCTTTTGGAGCTAGGGTCTCCAGGCTTACAGCAGGACCTGAGCATCAAGCTTCAAGCCCAAGGCTGGAAAAAAGTGAAATAGTTAAAACTTTTTGAAATTATAATTATTCAGTAAAATAGGTATTCTTTGAAATTAAAAACAAATATATAAATGAGGTATTGACAAGAATTGATGATTTTCTTTTCCTCCACTATAGATCTATAGAATATCAAAATGAAGTATTTGTGCAGTTTATCTCTTCGCACAAAAATAAGCCCTCATATGTCCACATTGCAACAAAATAAATAAGGTACAACCTGTACAAAGTAAATCTGCTCTGAATGGTGCGCCTTCCTTTCACACAGCAAATAACCTCCACATATGGGATATTGGCACACTTGGTAGAAATTGTGTTTCAAACTTTGTGGTACATTTTGTCATTTAATCCATTATAAATGTGTAATTTTGTCTGAAAACATATTTCAATTGCTAGTTCTTATGTCCATCTTGTTTAACCCATGTGAAACATCGAAAGGAGTAACAAAAGGAGTAAAAAACTTCTTAAAAGGTGTTAAGGGATATAATTTCTATAATAGGGAAATCCCACCCAAAGTTATAAGAAAAATAAGAGGATGCTAAAATAAAACCATGCGAACATAAAGCAGACATTCATTTAATGCTAGTTATTCAGTCATATTACTGTCTGAAAGGCAGAAAATGAATAATTTTGAAACTGTAGAATATCACCCAAATTTTTCAACTTACCGTACTTGTCGGACTATACGGCGCACAAAAAATCCTTTGAATTTCTCAGAAAGGTGCGCTTTATAGTCCAGTGCGCCTTATATATGAACTGACTTACAGACAACAGCTGCCTTGAACTGTGCACAGGTCTGCCACCTGCTGGTCATTCATCCTTATAATCAGGTGCACCTTATAATCTGGTGCGCCTTATATATGAACCTTGGCATTTTAGCAGGCATTTATTGATGGTGCGCCTTAAATCAAAGGTGCGCCTTATAGTCCAGTGCGCCTTATATATGAACTGACTTACAGACAACAGCTGCCTTGAACTGTGCACAGGTCTGCCACCTGCTGGTCATTCATCCTTATAATCAGGTGCACCTTATAATCAGGTGCGTCTTATATATGAACCTTGACATTTTAGCAGGCATTTATTGATGGTGTGCCTTATAATCCGGTGCACCTTATAGTCCCAAAAATACGGTACATCAAGTACAATGGACATGTATCCAAGTATCTTTACTTCTGGTTGTTTTTTTCTTCCTTTTTTGTGACTTTTTGTAATTTTTGTTGTTGTTTCTCAAGTACACCTTTGTCTGCACCTTGTGCATTGCCCTTATGCCTCTTTATTTTCCAGATGTTCCGTGCTACTTTTCACTTATGCATCACTTTTTTTGCTTACTTTTGCAAGTTTTTAGGTGCAAATCTGCAACTGGTCCAGGGTAAGTGCAGAGGCAAGATTTTTTTCATGGACCCTATTTTAACATGTATATGGGGATTATTTTACATGTTTTAAATGTTTAAAATTTTGCACTTAACCCTGTTGGGCATTGAAAGTTTGGGATGTTTTTATTTTTAATTTATACATTTTAACATTCATATTTTATTGACATTTATTGGTTACTGCTAGGGGTGCAGTCACATGTGATGTTTGAGATGCATTTTTGCAGAAACGCATGTGTTTTATATTTGCCATGAGTTTGGCTTAAAGTGTTTTTCTTCATTGCAGGAAGTTTAAGCAGCTGTTAAAAAGGTTAACACAGCTGCTTACACTTCCAACAATGAAGAGAAACGCTTTCAAACCATGGGTTTCTGTGATGCTTTCAAAAACGCCATGTGTGACCGAACCCTCATATGTCATCACCCTTCTGAGGTGTGACTAGTGTGCTTAAAAATGCAGGCCATGGCCTCAAATTCAAAATTTACTGTAGTGTCCACTCCTGTATATGATACCCCCACCTCACAGGATATATGTGTATGTATGTGGGTTTTAGACATTTGCAACAAAAAGTCTCAAATAAAGACATAGAAAGCTTGGTGCAAAATGTGGGACTATATTTGGATAACATTTTGCAGGAGTTTGTAATAAAGGCATAGAAAGCTTGGTGCAAAATGTGGGACTATATATATCCAATACCGTGTCCACAATCGTCTTATCCTCTGCCTTCTGGACATCTCCCTGAATCACAACTTTTTTCTCTTTGACAGGATATTCTACCACCAGCTCTGGGGCACAGAAATGGGTTGGCCTAGTTTGCCAACCTATGCCAATCTGCTCCTGAGCTGGTGGGAAGAGACTTTAGTGTTTGGTAATCCAGAGTAGAGAAGTATTAAGGGGACTGAGATGTGGGCACGGTGTATTGAAGACATCTTTGTCAATTTACAGATAATTAAATGCGGAGAACCTATGAAATCTGCTCCTTTATTAAGTGCCAATAATCTGGTGTAATATGTAGAGCTGTCTGCAAGTGCAGGCTTAAGTACATTGGCAAGACAATAAAAGAACTAAGTCGGTGGGTGGGAGACCACCTGGGGGACATTACAAATAATAGGGACACCCCATTAGCTCAACAAATTACTTCTTGCCATAATAGCCTCTGAATGGTGAGAATATACATGACAGCCTGAACATATATATTACATATAGTACATATTTCTTCTTCTTTCCTTTTTTGCTTTTTCCTAGGACGTTGGGAAGGGTCTTGGAATCACGATTGTGATACCTTCTATGGACTCTCCTTATGGTATGCTCTCCAGCCTCACCCACTTGTTAACCAAGGTTTTTTCTGAGTGTTCTACAGAGAGGGATATCGCTTATTTGTGGGCTTATGTCTTACATTGTTCTATCTAAGGGCTACACTTAGATTGATTATGTACTAATAGGCTTTAGCCTGGTGTTATGAGACAGGTTACATAATATGTCCCCCCACCAAAGTCTGTTTCACTAGCCATTTCTGATTACTTAGAAACGTATTTATATGGTTTCAATGTTGTCCGGACACTCCCCTTCGATGTGCACTCCCAGTTAAGCTGCGTTCAGCTATTATGATGTTGCTGCTCCACGTGCTGTGTGGGCAGATGGTTTGGGCGGACATGATTTTTTTCAGGATGACCCACTCATGACAGGTGAGTGCCGATGAGTGAGAGGTGCATGGGTTGCCAACCGCATTGGTTTGGGGGTTGGACGCCCATATTTATATGACACCGATACTTAGGTTTGCTACTATACCATTGTAATCTTGACCACTGTCTCCCGCTGGAGTGTAGCACAGGGGTATGATCACTATCTGCCCAATTCTATTTAGATAGCTTATCTTCCCCTGATGTGTTATGGCCCTTGAAACACGTTGGTAAACTGTAATTTTGTACTTTAGGGCATACTAGGGCCTCTTAGTTGACTCAAGGGTTAGCTCTGGTACTGCCCTTGTATGTCCGATGAGTTTATCATTTGGGGTTACAGGGACTGATAGCCAAAGGGTCTACTAGGTGCAGTGTTGGTATCTATTTCCTGACCTGGATACCCTGTGGCACTCTACTCTACAGAGTGGTAAGAATATTCCATTTGATGACCTATCATTTTTTGTCTGTAAGATGCTGTGTAGTTTTATGGTATTTTCTGTCAGTGTTAGTTTTTCCTTTTTAGGAAATGTTAAACGTTTTTTAGTAAAAGTTAAGTTTTATTTCTTTTCACCCCTTGATATTCTCTTGCAATTATTTTTGGTGAAAAAGCAATTCCAGACCATCTGATGATGGTGTGGAGAGGGATAAGTGCATTCACACAATTCCCTTGTCTCTAGTGTGTTAAAAGTTGCACCTACCAGGATAGGAAAAACTAACCATGTAGCACAAGAAAAAGACATGATCATACTACATAAGGTGCAAAAAAGACCTGCCAAAAGTCTAAATTATACACCAAAGAAACAAAAACTAACTTACATGTCCCTCAATGTGTCATGAGAAAACATATGTCAGAATCTAACCACCCATGTGCAAGAACTTGGCCATCAATGGAAAGTGAGGGTGGTGTTAGGAGTCTGAGCAGTTGTGAGGGGTGACGGTAACTTTACTGAATGTTTTCACATGTATGTTCATAGAATAGTGTATCTGTTATCTGTTTTCTCACATTATATGATATAAACATGCCCTAAAAAACGCACATTTTTGTAGTCTACATATCCATGTATCCCACATCACAGTTTCTTCCTTTATCATTGTACCATGGTACAAAATTTACTAAAACACACTATATACTTTGAATTTTAAAGATGATTACTGTTTAGGTTTAATTTAAACAGACATTAAAATGTATATTTAAATATGTATATACATATACAGTATATATGTATATAAAATGAAAGACTTGTGATACCACTTGTAATATACCTCTTATCACCATTTACAGGATTAAGGTAATATTGGAAATATGGTTTACATTGTGCATTATTTCTATGAACAAGTGTCAATATTTTGCTCATTCACTGCTGTTTCCAAGGTTTATTTTCTCTGTGTGGTAAGCTAAATTCCTCATGAAAGCCTTCTATCACACGCTCACTGATCCGTGGACTGTTCCTTTGGTTAAATTTATTTCAAGATCCCTGTTGACTTGACATTGCCTGGGTAATACTGACTTCCAAAGAATGATCTGGTCTCAAGGGGCAATCCTTCATGTTATTCCCCATAATACAATGTACCTAATGTGTTAAAGTAAATAAGAGACACAGCACATTAGGTAATATGTGAAGTAAAAGGCCGTTTTACCATAAAGAGGCCTTGTACTTTTCCGTGTGATATACTTTTGATTATCTATTTCCTGAAAGGTGGAGAAGGAGAGTAACCACAATCTGTGTGGCCTTTTCCCACCATTCCTGAGTGACTAATAATTAATTTATGCCGTGTGCAATTATTCCCTTGTTAACAGTAGTTTTTCTGCACTTTCTCTTTTGCTGGCTCAGGAGACACAGATGCTGAGTGTGATGTATGACTACTGGCATGAAATAGAGAGAAAACAGTGGTAAAGCACAGAGATAAAGTGAGGTTACTCTATTACTCACTAATGAATTTATGTGTTCAACACTCTTATCTGTAGCATAACTGAGGCATATTTAAAGAAGCTATTAGGGCTTCTAGAGAATAGCTATCGGCAAGTGGATTAAGCCCTGGTCATGCCTACACATAAATGAGGTCCTGAAAAATATATATCTTCAAGCAACAAAGAAATATTTGTATTAAGACCTAATCACCCTGATGCCTGAGTTTAGAAACCTGGCTGTCACCCACTGTTGCCGAATGTAAACTTCGTTTACTCTTTGGCTTTTCAAGCTTTTGTCTGGTCATTGATTGTCTTTAACAAGACAGATTTTCTACATACAACTTATGACTTACAGTATACACATGCCCCCTACTGCTATGCTATAGGTTTTGCTGAATTTATGCGGATTATATCAATAACTGTCCAATGTAAATGAGCTAACTTCCAATTAGCCAACAAATCAGCAAATGCTAGTTTATCAACAGAGGAAGTCTATCATGTAGTGCAAAAGGTTCAATATTGTTGATAGTTACTTGACTTGTGTAAACAGGGGTTTTCTTCCAACAAACAATTTAATAGAACATGGGATATTGCAGTAGCAATAATTTCTTCCTCATTTCCATTGCATCGGCCTGTTTTATTGTTGATTGAAAGTATTTTGCTTGACCATCAGTCTGTGTAATTGAGCTTTTAGATACTGTATACCCATAAAGAAGCAATATTTTCACAAAAAATACATGTGTAATATCGTACAGGATTGAAAGTGAAAGAATTTAAAGTATTTTATTTTTGGAATCGAAATTAATAATATCTATATGACTATATAATGGGCTACACTATACATTTACAAATGTTTCCATGGATCAACTTGTTCATGCCTTAAAATACAACCAAAGGTGCAGGTTGGTTTCCATGGCATACAAAGACCTCACAATGTCTCCAGGGAAAAGAAAGTGTTAAATTATTACCAATAGATTAAAAGCAATAATATAAATAATCTATGCTACCACTAAAAAAATATTAAATCCCAAATTTATATATATATATATATATATATATATATATAACAGTTTGTACATCATAAGGTTTCAGGAAAATTAAAGCTGTCCTGCAAGATCTTATACAGTTGAGTTTCACGGGCACTCCCGCGATCCCTGTCCCTGCCGGCTTCTCTCACCTTCCCGGGGATGCGCACGCTAAGAAGTGCACCGGCTCGCTAAGACAATTAATGGCGCACTGGCCCTTTAGCTAATTCTATATAAGCCTGCCTCTTCCTGCAAGCCCTTGCCGGATCTTTGTGCCTCACAGCCTGAGAGAAAGCTATTCTGTGATTTGCCTGCGATTCCTGTGTTCCTGTGTCTCCTGTGTACCTGACCTCCTCCGTGTTCCTGTGTTCCCTGACCTCCTCCGTGTTCCTGTGTTACCTGACCTCCTCCGTGTTCCTGTGTTACCTGAGCTCCTCCGTGTTCCCGTGTACCAGTGTTCCTCCATGCTGCTGTCCTGTGTGCTGTGTTCCCGTACCCTCCTGCTTGGACCTCCTGTTGCTGACTCTGGACCGGACTCTGACGTTGCACCTCTGCCGCCTGCCCTGACCTTGTGCCTGGACTTCGACCATGAGATTGTCTGCTGTCTCTGTACTTCTACCTTGGCCACCACTGCAGACAAGTCACGCCTGAGGAACGACCTGGTGGTACCACGCCGCAGCCTGTCTAACCCGCCTTGCGGCGGGCTTTGGTGAAAACCGGGTACCACTTAGACTCCGGTCCCAGGTAGTGGCTTGTATCATTGTCTGCAGTGGTCCAGAGGATCCACACCTGCAAGCCTGACATTGAGCATAAGCAGTGAACAATAAAAATGCTATAACTATACTACGTATACACCATATATACTTGTATTGACATTACTGTAATCCTACAAACCTATAGATTAATACTGATTATAACAGTAAATCATTAAATTATATAGCCCCAACTTAGTGCTAGTACACAACATTTGTAGCTAGTCCTAGGACTTCAAGTTTTATTTAAGTATTGGGAATTTTAAGTCTCTGTCTTCGAAAAAGGCATACATATCTAATAATGAATTTATTCAAATGAAACAGAAAAGGAAGGAAATTCTAAGGTATTGAAATCTGTTAGTGATGCAAACACTGTGGCAGCCTTAAAGTGACCCACTCACGTCTCTAAATTTATGTGTCTTTACATTGAATGGCTTATAATTCACACAGTGCTAAATCAGTCTTGAAGAATACTGAAAATATATTTCAATAACAAAGGACATTTGCCCTAGAACTATTTAATCTGCAATAAATTAGTATAATTAATGGATAAATAAATAGAGTTTGTCTAATGGGAATGAATCATAACTACTTGTTTACTACTATATATGTTTTAATGAAGTTTTGTTTTTTAAATGCTACTTTCATCATTTTGTTTCATTTGTGAAAAATAGTGTTATAGATAGGTAAATACAAGAAAAGAAATAAAGTACACAACAGAGATTTTGTTGAGTAAAATGAATATTTAAGGAATTAGGTCAAGTTTTAGTAACAGAATTTATTTAAGCCAAAAAATACAGTTGCAAATGACTATTGCTAATTCATACTTTTCCACTAGTGTTTTTTTTTTCATTTTAAATTAGCTAGAAATAGATAAAAAAAAGCTTTTTATAAGGCTAATAGCAGAACAAAATAGATGGATGTACGCATATGTAAGATTACCGTACAGGCTTTCAGAAATTGAAACTCCCTAGCCAATTTCTTTCAGAACTACTATATTTATTGTAGTAAACCGAAACATAAAACAATAGGCCACAAGACAGCTATTAATTCAAATAGAAGTACAGCTTCTTCATATATATATATATATATATATATATATATATATATATATATATAAAAGAAAAATAAAATTAGGCTCCTAAACTTTATTGTACAACAGCCAAAATAAATGAAATATTGACAGAATTCCTATAAAATCTGTCTTACACTTAGTTTTAAAAGTAACACATTATCATAAATATTGAAAAGAATAAATTTCTTAAAGCCCCAAAAAATCCAAAATGTGCTAAAAGAGAGATTTGTTTTGTTATTTATAATCTTTATTGTATGGTAAGATGTCAGTTTCATTGGTTAAATTCAGTGGTATCAGCAACTTTTTAATCTATTTTTATGAAGCTTTATTGGAGATAAGGTCACAAAAAAAGTTTCCCCGCATTGACTAATGAACCTTAAATAATGACCCTTAAATAGCGTTTTTTATTTATTTTTTTTGTTCATAATAAAATTGTTTTAAAGGGATAAGGTAGATTTGGAGTTTCATGTATATTTTTAAACTTTTTTATTTTACAATTTGTCTCAGGTGGAGAATAGAAGGTACAATAGTAAAATTCACTTATTGAAATGGCATTGCTGTGTATTATGGCTTTCAGCATAGAGCTGAAACTTTATTAAGTCCTAATATAGGGTCAACATTGGTACGTCTGGGGGCCTTCACTAGGCCAACACTGGCATGGTATTGTAACCTACACATTAAAATGGCCTCAATTGGTGTTAACAGCAATGGCAAACATTGTGGCAAAAGCCTGGCTGTCGATGTACGGGGTTCCTGCTCCAATCATATGGGTTTGGCTTCTGAGCACCATAAAGTAACTGTACATCATGATGCAGTAATATACTGGCGACGAGAATGTACAGTTATGGCTAAAGGTTAATAGACATATATAAAAACTTTAAGGCAGAGTCACTTCTTCTAAATCTAAACTTCGTACATTTATACTAATTTATAAGGCCATAGAAATTATTTACTTCTTTAAACTATTATTTCTTTAAACTCTTTAAACAGTAGTTGAAGCATAATTTCTGTTTCAGATAGATGCCATGTGAGATTTATCTTAATTCCTATTATAATCCACACTGAATAGAGTTAATTTTGTTGGCAGATGTACAGAAATAAATGAAAGATGCTTAGTGATTCCAAATGAAAGTATGGCAGACTTCAATGAACAAGCTTTGTGGCTCTTGGTAATAATTTGGAAATGGCTTGTTCATTTAAAAGAGAATTTAGTTGAAGGTTCATAGTATGTCATTACGGTAATTTTGGCAGAAGACAAAGCTCCCACAATTTATCGAAAAAGCCAATATGTAAGTGAGAACCTGGCAGGATGTTGTATATATTGGCTTTATTGTTTAGTGCTAATGCTGAAGAAAATACATGAAAACCAGACTATTTCTGTAAAGTAGAAGGCCATAAAAAGAACAAACAGAGCATGCCGTTCTTCTCAAACCACCGGTTGCTCTGAAGCAAGGAAACAACAATTATCCTTAAGATTTGTTCCAGTAGGAACAATGCAAACATAAAATGTAATGGTATTCCAAGATGGATAAAAATACTTTGGTACTGCAAAGGCCAATCGGCTTGACAGGAAAATAGTGCTATTAGAGTATGCACATAATAAGGTAAAGGTTAGCCTGGATAATTATTCATATTCATTGTGTTATTATTTCAAATGCAAATAATTCTTAATGATTATATATGAAAAGGTTGATCAAACGTATACCAATATACAAGGCAATTATAGCAAGGGACACTGAGTGCGCCTCTCAACTAAATAGGGAAAACCATTACACAATAAAGAGCATGAGAGGAATAACATGCACAAGAATGTAGAAAATCAGTAGACAAACTTTATTAATCACAAATCATGATAAAACAAATATATTAAAAGGTATGGCTACAGGAGAGACCAAAATTTACATTAGCAGCAGCCATGGTACATGAGATCAGTAATGATATAAGGCATAATATAGTAACCAACCATTATTAACCCCTAGGCGCACCAGGACGTTATAGTACGTCCCCGTGGCTACATGTTAAGCGCACGGGGACGTGCTATAACGTCCTGCTTCTGGCATCGGCTCATGAACGGAGCCGGCACCAGAAGCAGCGGCTGTCAGCTGTCTATCACAGCTGACAGCCTGCGCTAACACCCGCGATCGGAGCCGACTCCGATCGCGGGTGTTAACCCCTTACACGCCGCGGTCAAGCATGACCGCGGCGTGTAAGGGTGTTTGCGCTGTGGATCGGATCCCCCGTGCCGCTTACCGATCCACTTCTGGGCAGCTCCGAGGACTGGCATGTGCCCCGGAGCTGCCCGGTTTCCATGGCAGCCGGACCCCTTCCGGGTCTGACTGTAAAGTGTCTGAGCATGCGCAAGCATGCTCAGACAGTTTACACTGCTCTACAATAAAATAGTATTGTAGAGCAGTGTATTGAACTTAAACCAGTGATCAGAGCATCACTGGTTCAAGTTCAAGTAAGTATAAGTAAAAAAAGTGAAAAACACTAAACACTACACATTATAATAAATAAAAAATAAATACATTAAAATATAAGCCCCTAAAATGTCACTTTCCCATAAAAACACTTAATAAAGTATAAAAACCACAAAAACGCAAAACCCCCCGCATATTTGATATTGCCGCGTCCGTAACAATCTGTATAATAAAACAGAATCGTTACTGGACCCGCACGGTAAACGCCGGAGGAAAAAACCCGCAAAAACGTTCCGAAAAAAGATCATTTTTAATTAATACCCTATAAAAAATGCTCTAAAAAGTGATTTAAAAAATTTTATGCACTCTAAAATAAGCCCACTAAAAAGAACAACTCTTCTTGCAAAAAATAGGCCCCTAACCAGATTTGTCAGCCAAAAAATAAAAAAGTTATGCATATGAAAAGATGGTGATGCTAAAATGAACAAGATTTTCTCCAAATTAGTTTTTTTTCAGTACAATTGAATAAAATACACAAAACCCCCACATATTTGGTATCCCTGCGTTCGTAACAATCTGCATAATAAAACAGAATCATTATTAGATCTGCAAAGTGAACCCCGTAAAAAAAACAACCCAAAAAAGCTCCAAAAAAAAGATAATTTTCAATTAATACCCTATAAAAAATGCTATAAAAAGTAATTTAAAAAATGTTATGCACTATAAAATAAGACCACTTAAAAGAACAATCCTTCTCGCAAAAAATAAGCCCTTAACCAGATTTGTGAGGCGAAAAATAAAAAAATTATGCATATGAAAGACGGTGATGCTAAAATTAACAACATTTTTGCCAAATTACTTTTTATTCAGTAAAAATGGGAAAAAATAAAAAATCTATATAAATGAGGTCTTTTCGTAATCGTGGTGACCCATAGAATAAAAATAATATACTATTTTTATGGTATGGTTAACGGCCAAAAAAAAAACATTCCCAAAAATTGATGATTTTCATTTCCTCCACCAACAAAGAGTTAATAAAATCTCACCAATTAGCTATAGATTCCCCAAGATTACGTACCAGAAAAGTGCATCTCATGTGGCAAAAGAAATAAGCCCCTATAGGTCCACATTAAAAAAAGAAAAAAATTATAGCCTGTACAATGTGACATAGCAAATCTAATCTGGATGGCGCCTCCTTCCCTTCTATGCCCGGCCGTGCGCCCATACAGCAGGATACCACCACATATGGGGTATCCGTGTACTCGGGAGAAATTGGGTATCAAACTTTGTGGAGCCTTTTTTCATTTAATCCATTGTAAATGTTTAATTTTCCACCCAAAATGAGTGTATTGTGAAAAAACATTACAATTTGCAGACTGCACCTCCATTTTGTTTTAACCCCTATAAAACACCTAAAGGGTTAACAAACTTCTTAAAAGTGGTTTTTCATACGTTGAGGGGTGTAGTTTCCACAATGGGGTAATTTATGAGTCTAGCTATTATTTAGGCCTCTCAGTGTCAATTAGAAGTTGAGCAGGTCCATCTAAATACGGGTTTTGGTGATTTTACAAAAAATGTGAAAAATGATACCTAAATTCTGAGCCTCATAACATTCTAGTAAAATATGTGGAATCTTAAAAAACCATGCCAACATAAAGCAGACATTTGGGAAATGTAAGTTATGAATTAATTTGGGTGCTATGACTATCTGCATCAAAAGTAGAGAATTTAGAACATTGAAAATAAAGAATTTTTCCAAATTTTTGCCAATTTTTGTTTTTTTTCATAACTAAACGCAAAAGATTTCATCCAAATTTTTAAACTAATTTGAAGTACAATGTGTCACGAGAAAACAATCTCAAAATCCCCTGGATATCTCATGGCGTTCCAAAGCTATAACCACTTATAATGACACAGGCCAGATTTGAAAAATGGGAGCGCGTCCTTAAGGCCAAAAGAGGCTGAGTCCCCTAGGGGTTAAATATGCCCATCCGGACCACAAATATTGTTAACCATATCAATTGCAATATAGTAACGCTGGATTAAAGACATGAATGGATTAGTCTAAAATAATGGTCCGGGTCCCTGTGACCATGGTTACCTGGCTTGCGAAGTCCCCCAACGCCCGTTTCAACCCGCCGGTCTTTCTCAAGGGGTCGTTTCAGTTTAGAAAATAGAAATTACATTACCATAAAGTGCACTTGGATATGAACTGTATGTAAAACAATCACATTTTTACCACTTTCATGTCACCACCAAATGGCTTCTGGAGCCAACAACAAAACATAAGATATCTCAGCACTTGTATAAATGTGTAGAGCTATTGGTAACAATAACTTGTTTTTTTAGTTTCTTGCACCTCTGTTAAAGGAACACTCCAGTCAAAACAAATCTATTGAATAAAACATGGTGCAGGGCCTGAAGGGAGGATAATAACTTATTTTCATTGTGTTCCTTGTAATTCCTAGAACCAAGAGTCATGATACCACCTTTTGGGCCCTGCACTAGGTATAATTCAATGAATCTGCTTTGACTGGAGTGTTCCTGGAAAGGACATCTACCACCAGGATTAAGGAATGTAAAACAAGCACACTGACACACTGGTGTGTGCCCCTTCTGGTTGGATCTGCTGTTCTTTAAGCTTCCCATTCCCTGGTTTCTAAAAAAAAAAAGTATTTTAAAATTATGCAAATGAGCCTGAGGGGCTACAGACTCTACTAAAACCTATGGAGCCTGGAGCCCCTCATTTGCATAGTTTTAAAATCATTTTATTCTTAAAAACAAGTGCATAGGTAGCTTAAAAAAGAGCAGATCCTACCAGAAGGGGCACACACAAGCATGTCTGTGGGCTTGGTTTACAATCCTTGATCCTGGTGGTAGATGTCCTATAAGAAAAGTTGGCCTTTAACAGTACTTCAGTGCATTGATTCAGTAATGTTGCAATAATTGTGTTTTCAATAGAAGTGTTAACTTATATGGTAATCCTTTCTGTGATGTAAATGAGGTGACTACTGTATAGAAAACCTCTGGTAAATAAGTGTCTGCCTTATCAGCCCAGTAGCCTAAGTGAAAATTACAGATAGTGACATGAAAAGATGAAAGTCATGTAAAAAATGTTTAACATTAAAGGGTTTTCCAGGCTTTAAAAAAAAAAAAATTATATTAAGCTTGTAATATTGGGCTAGGAAAACAATAAAAATCATGTAATCGCCTCCTATTGTGCTCCTGTTAACCCACAGGTGGCCAACACTGTCAGCCTCTGCTTGTTTACAGGGGCTTGTTCTCTTGTCCCAACCACTGCCACACATTTGCTACAGCAGTGTCAATGTGTAGCAGGCGCACTGTTGTAGTGGGGATTGGAGCGCTGACCTCTGTAAACATAGACTGGCAATGACAGGCAGTGATGTGGGTGGCTAGAGTGCCCATGTAAGTGTGTATAAGATTTTTATTGCTTTTCTAGGACCCCCAAGCCTTATATAAAAAATTTAAATGTGCAAACAAACATTTTTGTGACACCTTCCAGTATGGACTACACTGCCAATGAACCCATAGCCATGAACTTCAGTATTTTTGGAAAGATTCTATTAATTACGAAAATTAGATTGAAGTTAATCAAATTTTGATTTTTAACCCCTTAGTGACGCGGCCTTAAAAGGCTCTAGTGACCAGGTATTTCAACAAATTTTCGTAAATCGTCAGTTTAAGGGCCAAAACTTTTTTACTTTGCACGCTACTTTTAACCCTTTAAGGACGCAGGATATTTTTGCTCATTTCTCGCTCTCCATCTTCAAAAATCCATAACTTTTTCATTTTTCAGTGTATAGAGCTGTATGAGGACTTATTTTTTGTGGTGTTATTTATTATTCCCTGCCATGTAGTGGGAAGCCGGAAAAAAAATTTCAAATGTGGAAAAATTGAAAAAAACACGTGTGCATCACGTTCTTGTGGGCTCAGTTTTTACGACTTTCACTCTTCGCTCCAAATAACATTTCTACTTTATTCTTTGGTTCGGTGCGATCGCAGCAATACCAAATCTATACAGGTTTTATTGCGTTTTAATACATTTTAAAAAATTAAGCAAATGTGTACAAAAAAGAAAAACATTTTTTGTCATCTTCTGACGCTAATAACTTTTTCATACTTTGGCATACGGAGCTGCGTGAGGTGTAATTTTTTGCAAAATGAGCCGACGTTTTCATTAATGCCATTTTGAGGACTGCGTGACATTTTGATAAATTTTTATTAAATTTTTTATGTTGTGTAAAAAGGTGTAAAAGTCACGTTTCGGACATTTGGGCGCCATTTCCTGTCTCGGAGGTCACCGCCGTTTTTATATTTGTTTGTGATTTTTACTGTTTAATGGTATATGTTTTATGTTTTATGGTATATGTGTTTTTATGTGTTTTTTTATATATGTGATGTTTTTGTCAAATTGTTGTTTAGCGGATGTGACACTTTAAGTTCCCGTCTGGGATAATAAAGTATTATTATTATTATTATTATTATTATTATTATTATATTTTATATCAGTTCTAGGGAAAAGGGGGTGATTTGAACTTTTAATATTCTAATTAATTTTTTAAATTTTTTTAATTTTTTTTTCTTTTTTTTTCACTATTTCTTAGACCATCTAAAGCAGTGGTGGCGAACCTATGGCACGGGTGCCAGCAGTGGCACTCAGAGCCCTTTCTGTGGGCACCCAGGCCTTCAACCCAGCACAGAATTTGCTAGACGTGACTCAAGGCTTCTTCCTGTGGTCCAAGACAGCCATGGACAAGCAAAGCTCAGTGCTATTTTAAAGCGACACCTCCTTGGCTGTCAGGACTACACGAGAAGCGAGACGGTGTAGACAGAGATGGATTATCATTGAAGCTCCTGATCTAGGTCCCCTGATTCTTCCTCTTCAGGGGACCCTGGAAGGAAGCTATAATCCAAATTTCTCCATCATCTTTCTATTGTATTGGTGTCTTCAGGACGCCAACATGATTGATACAGCTGGGATCAATAGATTACTGCATGAATTGTCATGTTGGCATTTTGAGACAAAAAAATAAGTTTTGGTTGTAAATTGGGCACTCTGTCTCTAAAAGGTTCGCCATCCCTGATCTAGGGTTAATGTACCCTATTAAAAGTACATTAACTCTAGATGGTCTGATCGTTCCTACCATATACTGCAATACACCTGTATCGCAGTATATGGCATTTTTGCACATGATTCATTACAATGAGCTGCTGGCTCATTGTATCGAATCCTCAGAAGCCATTCAGCCTCGGGTCTGACCAACACCCGAGGCTACCATGGCAACTGATCGCCATCCCCAAATGACGTTCGGGGGAGCGTCAATCGCAGGTAAGATGACGACGCATGTGCGCTACCACATTTTAAGTGCCGCCGGTGACTTTGCCGGCGGCAAACAACAGGTTGCAAGCACCGATCGCGGGTGTTAGCAATGGGTTTTTGCTGCGATATGCAGCAAAGCCCATCTCTTTTAGAAGAGGGCTCAGCCTGTGAGCCTTCTTCATGCACCCTTCACAGCGTAGCGTGAAGGGGTTAAATTTTTTGCAGTGTTTTTTCGGGAAACTTAGAGCTAGATAAAACATAATATAAGTTTAAAGATGTTTTTCATTTTTAGTTTTATTTGGGGTTAAAATTGGAAAAAAGGCTTTTTTTTATAATCTATAGTACATATTTTTTTAATTTTCTAATTAACTCAAAATGAACATTAATAATGAATTACTTATTTTGGTTTGGATGTTTTGATATATAATATGTATAGTCTCGGGCAAACGGGGCAACCCCGGCTGTGTTTTTTGTAGTGTAGCGGGGGATTTTTTATTTAAGAAAATTGCAGCAACGTCCGACCACTGACGGGCGGTCCAAAAGGAGTTAATGACTTCACAATAATGACTTCAATTAAAATAAATGTGTTGGAATAAGAAGTTTAGGAATTTGTTTGAAGCTTTGGGGAAATGGCATACTGCAAAGAGAAAGGAACAAGATGGTCTTTTTAGAGTCATGGGGTTATACACTCCTTTTCGGGCCTTTCCAACTCTCAGGGGACATCTCCTCTACCTCCTGTGGCATTGAAAAGATGGGCCTGCAACCTGCAACCACAGGAGGCACCACAGAGGATGTTAGAGCACATTAGATGCATGAAATTCAGTTTAAACTGCTACATAGAATGATCTATGGAATCTCTGGAATCTCCTCCAGTGATCTAAGGCATGGGGGTTGAGAGTTTTTTGGGTGAGGTTCTTAGAAAATATATAAAATGGAGTTTAGGAGCTCTCCAACATAACATGTTGGTCCACCCACAGAGAAGTGAGTGGAGAAATGGAGACATTCTCTTATCCTTCTCAACAACTTATCAAAAAACTCATTGGTGGCTAAAAAGGTTGTTATATTTATGAGAATCATAACTTTATGGATACGTCAATAGTAGAAATTGTCAACCATGTTAGGACTAACACTGCTTGCCCCTGTATGGTTTACTTTACTATGATACTCTGCCATGACAATACTAGTTATTTTATTACTTTTTCAATATTATTTTTTCTGTTTCTCTTTCCATCAGCAGGGGCAGATTCCAAGCAACCCTGTTGAATTTTCTATTGATAGCAAGATAAGTACACTTAAAGAGAACCTGACATTTAAATTAATCCAACCAATATAAATACTTCATTAAAAACTATGATTTAAAAGCAATGCCATTACTGTATCCCTAAATGGTTCCTTTTAATGGCTCTAATGTGAAAAAAATCAGTTTGTAAACTTATATGCAAATCATCTGATCTGAGTCCAATCACACTAAGTGAGTCCTGCATAGTAAATTATACTTGCATTGGCCTGCCTCCTTGTTCCTGATTGTCAGGTCTCACTGCTAGCAAATCTTGCTGTGTGGAACATTGAGAGAGAGCTCTGTTACATCATTGACCAGTTCATGTTATGTGATTAGGGTGATGTAATCTAAGGTCCTTCACCCATGATGGAGGACCCTATGATTTTCAATGTCTACCCTATGTATGTATCTGATAACATGAAATCACAGCATGTTTCCATGGAAGATTGGGAGGAGTAGAAGTACATAGAGGCATACTGTGATTTCATGTAAACAGATATATACACGGGCTAGACGTTGCAAATTCTACTGGCTAAAGGACCTTAGATGACATCACGCTGATCACATTACATGCCGAAAAGATGCATAAGATGCATAAGAAATGGGAAGGAGTAGATAGTAGGGTCTGGATGAGCAGGACAAGCCCTCTCTGACGTCATCTAAAAAATATAGTTGTTTTTTGGGGATGAAAGAGGAACTATTTTTAATTAAATAATAAGTTAATAAGGCTCTATGGGGACCTGTCACTAGCTATATGTGAAAATTTTGTGACAGGATCCCTTTAAAGGCAATCCTTAATCTAAATCACACCACCATAAGCATAATTTTAAAAGTTGATTTTAAAAAGGAGGAGGCCATGGATAACAAATATAAGAAGATTACCCTAGTCAAGGTACCTGGTTCTATGACTAAGCTCCCCTGGTTAATTACTTGATTTTGATTTTGTTAGATTTCCTTCAAATAGATTTAGCCATTCAAAGAACAATATATATATGTAACTATTTAAAGTATTGCTGTCTGATAATACACATTATTTCTTTCAAACATCTTGTAGAATATGAAGCTTATGTTGTGCTTAAGCACAAGGCATATTCCTGGTGGAGCGGAAGGTTGAAACAATGGGGCAGATTTACTTACCCGGCCCATTCGCGATCCAGCGGCGCGTTCTCTGCACAGGATTCGGGTCCGGCTGGGATTTAAGATGGTAGTTCCTCCGCCGTCCACCAGGTGGCGCTGCAGCGCCGAAAATAATCTTAACGCCCCGGAATGCACCATCCCATAGAAGGTGAAGGTGAGCGCTCCCCAAGCGACACATTTCCGATTTGCGCCGCTTGTACATGAATTGCCCCGGGTTTTTGGCGCACGCGATCGGATTGTGGCGCATCGGGGCCGGCATGCGCGCGACAGAAATCGGAAATATTCGGGTAACACGTCGGGAAAACGCGAATCGGGCCCTTAGTAAATGACCCCCAATGTGTTCTCATAGGAGAAAAATCTAAATGTGTGATGCATATTTTCACCTCTAGTGTGAACGATTAAGGTGAGAATAAAATGGAGCAGCACCAGATAACAAAACTTTTACAGCACTCAGCCAGCCATTTATGACCAGATGAATGCAGTAAAATAAGCCCATTTCTATTCAATAGTCTTATATTTCTTCCAACTTATAGTGTCACCTACATTTTAGTATGTAAAATGTGAGAAAATAAAGGCCACTTGAGGGAACAGGTTGATGTGTAAAAAAGAAAACTGTAAAAGCGTGTCCGTTGCATATCCCATTCTGGAAAATATCTTGTCCTTAACACTCTTTTAGTTATCAATACTTAGGTAGTAAAATATTTCAAATATGGCCTCAGACTTTTGTTAATTCCATAGGTAACATCCCCTGTGTAATCTTAATACAAAATGACAGGTTCTTTCAATGTGAAGTAAAATCCATGAAATGAGGAAAAATCCATGTAATGTGCTGAGGTATTTGAATTTATTCAACCAAATGTAATGCTTACAATGTTTTTTTTACTATTAGTATTTCTCCTAGCATTTACCACAGCCGCAAAGTCATTAGAATGACCAACCTCATTCAGTAGGGGATTAAAGGGGTTGTCCAGGAGTACAATGTTTTATATATACAGTGGGTACAGAAAATATTCAGACCCCTTTAAAATTTTCATTCTTTGTTTCATTGCAGCCATTTGATAAGATAAAAATAGTTATTTTGTTTGCTCATTAATGTACACTCTGCACCCCATCTTGACAGAAAAAACAGAAATGTAGATATATTTGCTAATTTATTAAACAAAAAAAAAAAGAAATATCACATGATCATAACCATTCAGACCATTTGCACAGTATTGAGTAGAAGCACCTTTTGAGTTAGTACAGCCATGAGTCTTCTTATTCCCAAGAAGACTCATGGCTGCAAGACTCAGGATGCATGAAATGAAGTTTTTCACACCTGGATTTGGGGATGCTCTGCCACTCTTCCTTGCAGAACCTTTCAAGTTCCCTCAGGTTAGATGATGAACATTGGTGGACAGCCGTTTTCAAGTCTCTCCAGAGATAATCAAATGGGTTTAGGTCTGGGCCAGTTAAGAGTCGTCAAAGAATTGTTCTGAAGCCACTGCTTTGTTATTTTAGCTGTGTTCTTAGGGTCATTATCATTGGCCCAGTCTGAGGTGCAGAGCACTCTGGAACAGGTTTTTATCTAGGATATCTCTCTGCTTGCCTGCATTCATCTTTCCTTCAATAATCGTCCTGTAACCAGTTGTCCTGTCCCTGCAGCTGAAAAACACCCCATAGCATGATGCTGCCGCCACCATGTTTATCGGTTGGGATTGCATTTGGCAGGTGATGAGAAGGGTCTGGTTTTCTCCACACATACTGCTAGAATTAACACCAAAAATATCAATTGTTGTCTCATTAGAATGGAGAAGTTTATTTTTCATATAATTGGAGTCCTTCAAGCTGTATGCAGGCTATCATATGTTTTGCACTGAGGAAAGGCTTCTGTTGGCACTCTCTGCGATAAAGTCCTGACTGGTGGGGGGCTGCGGTGATAGTTGACTTTGTGGAACTTTCTCACATCTACCTATTGCATTTCTGGACCTTCAAAACTTACCTTTCTCTTATCCTTCCTTCTTTCCTTATTATCTGCTTTTCCATGTGAAATCTCTGTAAATTCTATGTCACAAGGATAAAAGGAAATCTACCACTTAATTTTACTTCTATAAAGCACCACCAGTGTTTTCTAAAGGTTAAAATGCTGAATGCCAACACACCTTGGATAATAGCTGGCCAAATCATTTTAAACATTACTTTTATCTTTATGTTAATTTCACTGAAGGGCTCTGGGATCAGACATACTACCTCCAATCCGGCAGCACTTCTAACCTGTCTACTCTCTCTTCTGGCACTCCCCTCCCAATGATGCCAGCTGGCTTAATGCCGGCGACTGAGAAGCAGTTGGCAGGAGATTAGAAATGCTTCTGGGGGAATTAGCTAGAGTGAAATTAAGGTAAAGGTGAAAGTAATTTTTAAAAGGAATAATCTGGCTATAATCTGTAATAAAAGTATGTTGACATTCAGAATTTAAAGCATAATTTAGATGTTATAATCATTTCACCAAAGTGGCATATGTGATTCACCCCTTTAAAAACACTGATTTAGTAGCAAATCCAGTGAGATTCCTACATGTAAATAACCTGAACATGGCATAGTGTATGGACTCTATGGGGCACATTTACTTACCCGTCTGGGGGAGTTCACATTGTCCGACTGGAATGCACTCTGCCGCAATTCACTAAGATCATGCGCCCGGTATCCTGCATGTGTCGTTTTCCCGCTCAGGTCCACCAGAGTTCCCCTTCTTCTTCCTGGTGCATCTAAGTGCTTGATCTTGTGACACAATTTGAAAGTTAAATCCAGCGCTCAGTCTGAAACAGTCGTATTGCCCAACGGCCCGTCTCGTGAAAGCCAGCGCAGCCGTGCCACAATCCCATTGTGTGCGACACAATCCCCAGTTAAATACCTGTCCCAGCAGCGCAAATCCTGAAAACGTCGGAGAAGTAAGTAGTAAATCATTAAGTGTAAAGTCTGTGTTGTTTCAGCATGAGGTGTAGAGAGAATAGAAGAAAAATATCTGTAGAGTCCCAGACTGTAATGGAGTGAGTGATAGGGAACATGACATGGGAGATCCTGTACCTCACTATTCTGTGTAGGAGGCTTCTGCATAGACAGCGCTGCACACACGCAGCTCTGCTATGCACAGAGATCACACAAACACGGAGAGAACATACAAACTCTTTGCAGATGTTGACCTGGGTGCGATTTGAACCCAGGACCCCAGTGATGCAAGGCAGAACTGCTACTCACTCAGCCACCGTGCCGCCCATGTCACTGTGCATGGCCTTCTCATTTTTCCTACTCTGTAAACAGGAAGCAGCAACCCTTCCCCTCTTTCATTCCTGTATCTTGTTTTCTAATTTCCGAAATAACACTAGAAATCAGTAGAGTCAGGAGATAATCTAGTGCACAAGGAAGGCTAAACTGAGGATGATAGCAAAGAAACTGCTGCTAATACATAGTCAAGATAATAGGTATAGTTGTTTTACATACCAAGATCTATTGATTGAGAGGTTTAATGAAGTGTTAGATTTCTTTTAAGTTAGGACAGGTTCTCATTAGGACAGTTTTTTTTCATATCATTAATTTTTCAATTAAGCCATTCTGGGTTATAGACAGTCAGAGATTTGTTTTTTCTTCCTGACTTCAGTGATATTTTTACTGATGCCTTACTGGACCATAGAAATACACGTCAACGTGTCTGCAGGCAATTTGTTCACAAGAACATGTTAAAAAAGTTGTGAAGGAACTGCAGTCGTCAAGAAGTAAAGAGTGGGAGGACTCATTGCCCACTTTTTCATGTAGGTCAACAAAGTAATATTAGTGTTTATCATGCCTGTACTGTTGAATCATTGTACATATTGCAATATTATGTTTGTTAATGATTTTTTTTATCTGTGATATTTAATTTCTGTATTCCTAAAGGCTCTTTCTCATTGGTGTTGGTGCTGGCATTTTGTCTCCGTTGTTTCTCATTGCTTTGAATACATAACACCTGGTTTCTTAGCTTCATCAGTGAAAAAAACTGACTTTTCATCAGTTATTTTGCACACCACAGACTTCTACGGGCTTCTGTGATTCACATCCGTGAAAAAATAGGTTTCAAAATTTTTTCCACAGACAATGGATCAGTGAGATAACAAGCCAATGAAAACAGTGGCTTTGTGAGGCATCCGTGGAAATCACTGAACCACGCATGTGAAAAACAATGCTTCCTATGACTGTTCCCTTATTCACTACCACATTGTTGCCATACTGTGACCCCTCTTTTCTCTGAAATAAATTTGTGCATTTTCCTCATAGTGTGACAGCATTGTTTTTTATTTACCTGCTATGACATCACTGTGCACATTTTTCCCTCACAGTTGGATCAATATAAGCAGTTCGCCTTCTTATGACTCATATTGGGTATTATTGGATGTTTTGTGATACCCTGTACTGTGACATCTGTGGATATTTCTTTAGGTTTACTAGAGTTGGTGATGTTCTAGAGATGGTGATGTTCTATGACACCGTTGATTTTTATTTTCCCTATTTGCCTGAAGCTCCTCTTTGCAAAATAACTTCAAACTTTTCTTGCAAACGCTATTTACAAATAAATGGAAGTTAACACTGATATCTGTGTCATGTCTTTCTTCTTTAAAAACTGTAGAAAATTGCTACAGGTATAAACATCAGCTGTAAAATCTGTGCTTCAGATTAATTCCATTTAAAGAGATTTAGGTAACATAGTTTCATGATGATAATACTTCATTTAAAAGATGATTCATCCGTCCCTTTAAGCCCTGCTTTTAGCCTCTGTGAACTAGTAGTGTTGGAATCCTTAAAGTATCACTTTCACAATTCAGCTGTGTGCGTATTACAGTCCTGCTTGGCTTAAAATATCCAGCCAGTTCCCACATGCTATACTGCACATCATTAAAAAGAAAACATCCTGTTGCATGCAAAAAGCAGATCTGCTGGTGGGGAAATTCTGGGCAAACTGGAGCCGCTCTTGATAATAGAGGATTATTTGTTAATTAGATGCTGAACATTTTTAGGACAATAAACCAGACATGATACAGAACATGCCATTAACAGCCCCAATTACAATGGAGCAAGAAGGGAATAATTTATGTGCTGATAATCTCATAGTAATCCTTTGGGTGCTGCCCAAAGTGGAAGGTTCTGATTTGAATGGGATCTGTGCTCTCGCAGTTGCCTAGCATTTTCATTTAGTTTGGCACAGCTTGTTCCAAATAACCACAGTTATCTTGCAGCCAAACCACTGTGCTACGTTCAGTAGAGATGAATAGGCAGCAGCTCATCTGTGGCCAGGCTTTCAGTATAAGTGTGGCCAATTAGTCACACGTTTGGTGTTCTAATTAGGCGACGTCGGACGCTTAAAGAAATGTGCTGTTGATTTAGGTACTTCCTTGAACAATGCTAAATTGTGTTCTATGAAATTCAATTAGTTCTCTTCTAAATGTTTCCACATCTGTTATTCTTTAGGCATAAAGTGATGAGGAGAGAAGGAGAAGTGAAAAGCCAGAGTCTCCACTGGTGAAATATGTTAGGCCTCTGGGACCAGCCCTTTTTCCAGCTTTTGACCCTGAACAGTGATATACAGGAAGGAACAAAGTTGGAGAGCTATCACAGTGAAGCCCTTTTAACTAAATCATTATAGAAGAAATACTGCAAATGCTGGGGACTCTAATCTCTTATGATAGCTATAAAATAACCTTTGTTTGAAAATAGATGGATAAGGGGAAGTTCTACTATGAGAGAATGACTATAAATGTTATCCAAAAACAGCATTCTACTAATTGGGGGTGGTGAATTTTACAACATCAAAGCGGCAAGGATGTTGTGGCGACTTTGACATGTTATACCGAAGAACAGAACTATGCACTCTGGGAAGAATATCTTCACATAACAATCAAGAAAAACATTTAATTATTAAATATTAAAACAATATTAAACATTCTATTCCCAGGAGCTATATTTTATATAAAAAGGTTTTAACAGAAGGTTCCTACTGAATGGGATTCCTACTTCAGCTAAACAGATTAAAGTACATCTATGGTTTATTTTCTGGGTAAAAAACTTTAGTGTGTTAAAAAATTGCCAGTGGTCATATCACCAATTGCTGGTTGTGGCCATACCAATGTTCCTACAAAACTGTATAACAGAAGAAGGGTTTATGACAAATATGGTCATTTGGGGGGTGATCCTGAGTATCTGTTCCCTGGGACAAAGGCTATATTTTCCAACATTGGCAATATAAATGTTGACAATATGCCCCAGTTCCAATTGTTCTCCACTTCTTGGTTTCCAGCTTAACATGCAGAAAATGGATTGGGAGTAGAAGGAATCGGAACAGAGTTTTGGTTATTTTTTAATTTGAATACTTACTGAATAATTAATAACTATATAAAACAATGCTCAAAAGGAAACAAACCAGGATGATGCATAACCCATCAGAAGTTATAAGGGACACAGATGATATGACCACCACAGCATCCCAACATGTATTTTGCTTTTAGAAAGATTGTTAACCCCTTCATAGAAATTAAATCAAAATGGAGATGAAATTTAGAATGGTAATTTTATGGTACAATGGTTATGGTACAATTTTGTCGGCAATACATTCATTTAGCCCTAAAATTTACATATTTCCAAAAGATCTTAAATTTTATTATTTTGTTTAGTACAGAGACACCCCACATGTGGATGTTACTTGTTGTATTTATACAGCAAGCACAGCAAGCCACAAAAGGAAAGGAGTGACTTGCAGCTGCTAGTTTTGTCCTTGCCGCCCTTTTGTAGGCTATAAAATTTTAGTTTTTCAATTTTTTTCCATCGGGCCAAGTGTGGGCAATTCTTTTGCAGGTTGTGATGTATTTATTAGTGATACCCTTTTGGGGTATCACTGTTGAAAACATATTAACGTTTTTTGGTGCGGAGGAGTAGAAAAGCATTAATTATGTAATTGATTTCTTTTTTTGTGTTCACCATATAGCCTAATAAACATCTTATTTGTATTCTATGGGTCAATACGATTACTGGGATACCATACTATTTTTTCTTACGTTCTACTAAGTTTCTCAAAATAAAACCTAATATGTGGAAAAATCTATAATTTTTGCATCGCTGTAGCATAACATTTTATTTTTTTGATGTTCGGAGCTGGTTGATGGCTTGATGCAGGACATGTAGTACTTTGCACCAGTATCATTTTGGAGTAGATATATTTTTATTGCATTTTTTGTGGGATGAAATAGGTCAAAATCATAATTTTTGGTGGGTTTTTAACAGTTTGTTAGTTACAGCCGATACCCAATGTTTTATTATGCCGGCTTAGCTTCGATCTCGAGCTGTCGGACGCTAAACATTAAAGCCCAGCTCTCTATTTTCAATCCAGAGTGTTTAGGGGTCAAAGAACCGATGGTCAAATGTGTGTTGGGGTGCTGGGGTAGTGTTCGTGTCACCTTTGTTCCTTATAACCTTCATTTAATATTCTGTGACATGGAATAGGAAACGGTAAAAAAAATTGTAAAAATATATTCCTGTATTTTTAAGGTTTTCACTGTGTGGTCCAGTAAGGTCAGTAGGATTGCAAAAATAAGAAATTTATATAGTTTGGTCATACCTTTAAAAAAAATTCAAAAATTCTAATTATTTTTCAAGTGTATAAATGATAAGAAACTAAAAACAGAGAGTGTGGGTCCCCTTAGAAATAACATGGGGGTCATGGTGGAAGGAGATGAGGAAAGGGCCAATCTACTGAATGTCGCCTTCTTAACTGTCTTTACCCAGGAAAATCCCCTGGTGGAAGACACAATGAGGAATAATGTAAATTCTTTTGGAATGTCAACAGTTAACCCAGAAGGTACGGCGCCGCCTCGCAACCACTAAGATAGATAATCACACGGGGCCAGATGGCATACACCCCCGGTTCGCATAAATTATATGTACGGTGATAGACAGACCGTTATTTTAATATTTGAATTCACACTGAGGATGTTATGTTCCACAGGACGGCGCATAGCAAATGTTGTACCAATATACAAAAAGGATCAAATAGCGATCCTGGAAACTTACAGACCTGTGAGTCTAACTGCTGTGTGGGGAAAAATATTTGAGGGTTTGTTAGAGATGCTATCCTGGAGTATCTCACTGTGCACACCTATAACCCAGCGTCAGCATGGGTTTAATGAGAGATCGTCTTTCAGACTAATCTGATTGGTTTCTTACGAGGAGTAAGTTCAAGACTGGATCTGAGAGACGCTGTGGATTTGTATACTGGACTTTTCAAAGGCATTTGACACCATGCCACATAAAGGTTGGTATATAAATAGACTGCTGGGAATAGGAGAAATCTCTGTGTATTTGGGTACATATTGGCTTAGTGATAGAAAACGAGGGTGGTCATTAATGCACATTCTCAGATTGGGTTGATATTACCAGTGGAGTGCCACAGGGGTCAGTATTGGGGCCACTTCTTTTTAATATTTTTATTAATGACCTTGTAGTGGGTTTACACAGTCAAGTTTCAATATTTGAAGATGATACTAAGCTGTGTAAAGTAATAAATACTGAGGTCGATAGTTTAGCATTACAGAGGGATTTGTGGAAGCTTGAGGAGTGGGCAGAGAAATGGTTGATGAGGTTTAATGTAGATAAATGTAAAGTTATGCACTTGGGCCATGGAAACAAAAAGTATAATTATGTTCTAAACGGTCAATTACTTAGTAAAACTGGAGCTGAAAAGGACTTGGGGGTATTGGTGGATGGTAAACTTAATTTTAGTGACCAGAGCCAGCAAATAAAATTATGGGATGTATCAAGAGAGGAATAGATTCTCATGATAAAGACATAGTTTTGCCCTGGTCAGACCACACATGGAATATTGTGTACAGTTTTGGGCACCAGTGTATAAAAAGGATATAGTAGAGCTGGAACGGGTGCAGAGGAGAGCAACCAGGATTATTAGGGGAATGGAGGGATTAGAATACACTGACAGATTACAAAATTTGGGATTATTCAGTTTAGAAAAAAGACGACTGAGGGGAGACCTCATTACAATGTACAAATACCTGAACGGACAGTACAAGGATCTCTCCAAAGATCTTTTTATACCTAGGCCTGTGACCAGGACAGGGGGGCATCCTCTACGCCTAGAGGAGAGGCGATTTTACCATCAACATAGACAAAGGTTCTTTACTGTAAGAGCAGTGAGACTGTGGAACTCTCTGCCGCAGGAGGTTGTTATGGCGGACTCTATGTACATGTTCAAGAGAGGCCTGGATGCCTTTCTGGAGAGAAAAAATATCACGGGTTATGGGGAAAAAACATTTATTTAATTCTTAAAGGTTGGGACTTGATGGACTTGCGTCTTTTTCCAGCCTTATATACTATGATATACTATGATATGATATACCCCTTTACTTTGCAAAGAAGTTTCACTGTATATATACACTGTGCTGTGTGTGCAGCCATTCATTAGAATTGATGGGGTGACTGAGCTTTGTCTTTATTTGTGCATTACACATACATCCACACATACACAACTGTGCTGCATACAAACTTTCATACACAAACAACGCTGCTTCATATTATTGGGCAGTATAAAGAGACATCCATCAAGACTACAGCATGTTTGTAATTGGATGACCTGAAGCATGTGATCAGTCAAATGCTTGTAATATCATTCAAGGTCCTGGAGTTTTTTTACATGCTGCGAGCAATAGTGAAGACAATGCAAGATATTCTCCTGCACCCAGCAGTTCCATATTATCTCCGACAGTAGTTCCCAACAAGATCCACCCGCCTTCTACTCCACTCCAGTGTACAGATATGGATTCCCATTGTAACCAAGCCAAACAAAAGGGAGAGCAGCCAAGGGGACAAGGTAAAACCCCTGCTAGCAGACAAATGTTTGCAGTAGAGATGAGCGAACACACTCGTCCGAGCTTGATGCTCGTTCGAGCATTAGTGTACTCGTAACTGCTCGTTACTCGGACGAATACTTCGACAGCTCGAGAAAATGGCATCTCCCGCTGTTTTGATTTTTGGCGGCCAGAAACAGAGCCAATCACAAGCCAGGAGACTCTGTACTCCACCCAGCATGACATGGTACCCTTACACGTCGATAGCAGTGGTTGGCTGGCCTGATCAGGTGACCCTGGAAGAGGCTAGGCCCTGCCCGCGCTGCTCGCAACATTCTCTGTCTGGATGCCGTTAGGGAGAGTGTTGCTGCTGCTGCATGGCTAGCATTAGGTTAGTATAGCTTACTGTTATTCAGGAGTAGAGTCTACAAGACCCAACAGCCCTTGTAGGGCTAGAATAGCGTTATAGTTTAAATTTTTTTGTTTGCTTGTGGCTGGGCTTGCTGGCACTAGTAGTGCAGCTAGTACCATATTGTAAGGAATTGGCAGGGAGACTTGCGAACGTTATATTTAGCCTTAGTGACACACATATCCATCTCAAACACCTAAGTGGGACAATTTATTAGGGGTTTGATTGAATTAGGCACAGTCTGAACGATTTTTTTTTTTCAAAACTTAAAGTGACTTAAATCCAGTTGTTATGTGCTGTCAAGTAGGTTAGAAACTAGGCATCAACAAGAACCCACACCGTCTTTCCTTATGCCTACAATAGCGTTATATATATTTATTTTTTTTTATTTGCTTGTGCTGGCCTGCTGGCACTAGTAGTGCAGCTAGTACCACATATTGTGACAATTTACAGGAGTCTTGCGAACGTTCTTGTTAGCTCTTAGTGAACACATATCCATCTCAAACCCTAAGTGGGACAATTTAATTAGGGGTTTGATTGAATTAGGCACAGTCCTGCTTTTTCTTTTCTTTTTTTTTTTCAAAACTAAAAAGTCATCAGGCACAGCACAAAATCATGTTGTGTGCTGTCAGTTTAGGTTAGAAACTAGCCATAGCAATAGGATAGCATAGTTTCTTAAAAAAATAAAAACACAAAAAAAAAAAAAATTAACAGTTACACTTATTTGAAAATGTTGAACAACCCAAGGGCTAGGGGTAGAGGACGAGGGCGGGGGGGGGTGGGGGGGGGGGGGGTTCCCACTACTGCAGGGGTCAGAGGCCGTGTCCTGGGCGGGGTTAACCCCACCCTGCTGATAGAGCAGGGGAACGCCGCAGAGCTACACTCTCTAGGTTCATGTCTCAAGTTACTGGGACCCGTGGTAGAGCACTGTTGAGGCAAGACAGTGCGAACAGGTGATGTTGTGGATTGCGGACATTCCTTCTAGCTTTTTTCCACAGTCAGTCTTCCACGCAGTCCACCCATGTCACCGAATCAGCACTCCTCCACCTCAGCCTCCTTCCCCCCAGTCTGTCCCCTCCCAGGAAATTTGGCATTTGAACCGGCATACTCTGAGGAACTGTTTCCTGGACCCTTACCAGAGTCACAAACCACTTGTCTGGTTGCTGCTGAGCTCTTTTCCGATGCCCAGGTGTTCCACCGGTCGCAGTCTGTGGGTCATGATGACATTGTTGACGTAAGTGGAAGAAGTGGTAAAGAGGTGTCGGACGATGAGGAGACACGGTTGTCAGACAGTGGTGAAGTTGTTGTCAGGGCAGGAAGTCTGATGGGGGAGCAGACTGAGGATCGGAGGATATAGGTGACAACCCAAGCAGGGTTGATAGGCCGGGTGAACACAGTGCTTCTGAGACGGAGGCGAGTCCTCGACGAGACAGGTTGGAAGAGGCAGTGGTGGGGCCAGATGGAGAGGCAGGGCCAGAGCTGGTGCATCAGCGCCAAATGTTTCTGTAGTGAAGCTCCCTGGCGAGGGTAGATTTTCAGAAGTCTGGAGGTTCTCTAAAGAAACACCGATGACCGACGGACTGTGGTGTGCAACCTGTGCCACACAGGATCAGCAGGGTTCCACCACTACCAGCTAACCACCACCAGTATGCGCAGGCATATGAATGCTAAACCAACCCACTCATGCACACGTGGTCAGACAACATCATCCGTGCCCTGACCAACGCCGTTTCTCTGACAAGTCGCACCTGACCATGCACGCGTACGAGTGCTTGCCGGGCAAGGCCACTATATATCGCTGACGGCACTATTGGGTTAACTTGGTGGAGGCTGTAACCGAGTCTGACCCTGAGCTGCTCATATACTGATGCCGACGCCGAGGATTGCGGGGGTCCTACCTCGGTCCAGGTCTCGCAGGCCTACTCTGCCTCCTCCCTTCCCATCCTCCACCTCCTCCTCTGTTATTACCATCCGTGGCATGGCGCCATCAGTCATAGCTCTAGTCACAGCAGCAGTGGCGTCGCTAAGCGACAGCAGGCGGTGCTCAAGTGCTAGGCCTAGGCCGTGATGGCGAACCTATTGCACGGGTGCCAGAGGTGGTCACTCGGGAGCCCTTTCTTTGTGGCGCACCCAGGCTATCAGCAGAGAGGACTCCAGGTATCTTCCTGCAGTCAACAGACAGCCCAGGACTTGCTGGTGCCCGAGCTATGTTAAAGCGACAGCGCTACCTGGGGACTAACTGGAGGAGTGGGAAGATTGTGACAGATCTGGATTTCATTGTAGACTCCTCTCCTCTCACCCCTGACAATTCTTCCTGTTTTATGGGACCTTGAAGGGAACTACAATGATCATCACCAAACTTTCTCTATTTTTCTGCTGTTATTGAGTGTCCTCAGGGTGCTGGTATGAATGAAAGCTGTGACAGAGCAGGGAAGTATAAATCACAATTAAATTTCTATGTGGCACTTTGCGATAAATAAGTGGGTCTTGATTGTAGTTGTGGGCACCGGTCTCTAAAAGTTAGCCATCGCTGGCCTAGGCGATAAAAGGCACACCGCCCAAGAGCTATTACAGGGCATCACGGCGCAGACTGATCTGTGTGGCTGCCACCGCTGAATTTGAAGCCAGGCATGTTTGTGTGTGACAACGGTCCGTAACCTGGTGGGCAGCTCTGCAACTCGGCAGACTGACAGCATGTGCCAGTTCCTGGCCCTGTGTTAAATCTCATTTCGCGGTTCCTCAAGACATACCCCAATCTGTCTGAAGTTGCTCACGAAGTGTGCGCCCCCATCTGTGCGCATTTCAGGAATCCAAAAAATGCTGCCACTCTCCAGGGCAGCGCAGCGCCGTCCTCCAACGCCTGCTCACCGACTGTTGTGCGACGTGCCCACGAGGTGGAATTCAACATTAACCACCTGTTATCCAAGTTTACCAGCAGCGCAGAGCGATTGTAGACTGCCAGATGTCAACTTCCCCAAAACGTATCGGTCGGTCATCTTCCTCAGTCTACAATGAGGAGTGGACGTGCATGTCTGATCATCTGTCAGGTGCCTGATAACTTTGAGAGTCAACAAGCAAAATCTTTCCACTCTCATCCCTGAGAGAAAGGAGTGTGAGAATGCATGAATACCAGCGTGCCCTGGTGCACAACAAGCTTGAAACGGTATTTCCCTTCTGACAGCGCTAGCGGCAGATGGCGTACTTCTGCGGACAAGTAGCGAGGGAGAGTAGGCGAGCAGCGAGCTTGTCCAACACTGGCAGGGGTACGCTTTACAACGGCCTTTGCCAGTTTTATGTCACCCCAGCAGCTCCCAAGACCTGTCACCTGATCCCCAGTCCTCGGCAGAGTAGGGCTGATCTTTACAGAAAGATGGTGAGGGAGTACGCAGCTGACCATACCATCGTCCTATATGATCACACAGCTCCCTACAACTACTGGGTTTCAAAGCTGGACATGTGGCACGTAACTGCGCTGTAACGGCCTTGGATGGTCTTGCCTGCCCTGCCTCGAGCGGTTGTCCTAGCTGGTGTTCATTGCAGCTGGCGGCATCATCACCGATAGCGTACACGCCGTTTGACTGACAGCGGCTGACAGGCTGACACTTATCAAGATGAATAAAGCCTGGATTTCTCAGATTTCCATTCACAACCAGGTGAAAGAAAGCTCAACTGATAATGTATGCACTCCTCCTCCACTCATTTTCCTCCTTCTCCTCTCTTTGTACACTAAAGCAGAGGAAACTGGCGCATTTTTTGCCAGGGCCAACTGGCTCTAGTATAGTACTCTATGGTATTTAATTTTTCTGGAGGCCACCTACCCGGTCCTCTGTTTTAAAAACATTTTTTGGAGTTGCCACATACATCAGCACTCAATCTATTTAATTTTTCTGGAGGACCACCTACCTGCTCCTCTGGTTTGAAAACTTTTTTGGACTGCCACATACAGGCACTATCCAATTTAATGTCTCCATAGCATCCTCCACACGTCGTCTTTATAGCTGCCTCCATACATCCCCCTTAGCCTAACGACGCTGTGTCAGGCAGAATTTTGGTTTTTCATGCTTCCTGCCACATCAAACTTGTAACTTTGTTCGCCCCACGCGACCGCTGTGTTTATCCACAAATATCCGCAAAACTTTTAATCATTACCGATATTATTTTACGCTTCTTGCGCATACTGTTTACCTTCCCCTCACCCGCCATAACCCCAAACTATAAGAACCTACTAACCCTTGATCTTATACAAAAGGTTCTTAGAAGTGCTTTTGGGTAGGAGCCGAAGATAGGGGCTTGGCAGGCGAAAGCTCCCTGGCAGCGGACCGCCAGCTCCATCCCAAGATCCAACTAACATAGTTTTAACTGCAGAGCAACCTTTCAATCTACTAGCAGTTCACTGCCACCCATACATGTCCCTTTATCAAACGAGCTGTGTCAGGCTAATTTTCGGGTGTTTCACCAATACATAAATGGAACTCGCGCAATCTGGTCCGCCGCCATGCTGGAGACCTGAAGTTGCAATTATAGCAGCGCACTATGGCATGCCCCATGCTTGTCGCTCTTACTCATGAACCATTTCCAAAAAAACTATTAAAAAGAACCGGTATGCTATTCCATTATTCCTGGATGAAATATTCAAGAGACCCCCGCCTGCTTTGAAAATATAATTTTTCAAGTAAACGCTTCTGGCCCCCCAGGCCCCATTTTGGGTGGGGAGTAGGCGAGATACAGAGGCTTGGACAGGCGAAAACCTCGCGTGCAGCTGACCGCCCAGCTCCATCCCAAGATATGGCACCTCAGAGGCACTCCATGCATACTGCCCCTGCTGTTTCCTCCTGTCCATTTCGCCTCCACGATCCTCCACAGCGTCCACCAATTCTCCATCGCAACTTTCAATTCTCTATACCCCAGACGCTGGAGCGCGAGAGGATATACAGCACACACAAACATCCCCTATCAAACAGCTGTGGTCATGCAAAAGAATTTTCGGGGTTTTCACCAGATACACATAATGACACTCGGCGTCTCTGTCGCCGCCATCTGGGGACCGTGGAAGTTTCTCATAGAAGCCATATGGATTGCCCCATACTGTCACTCTTAATCAGGACAGTCGTCTCCATGGCTGCCCCACATGTCGTCCCTTAATCAAACGAGCTGTGTCAGGCTCATTTTTTTTGGTGTTTCACCAGATACGTTATGGACTTTGGTCACTATTCGATGCCGCCACCATGCTGTGTTACTCGACTAACTATAATACCGTTCACACCTTTTTGTTCACAATAGGAAATCATTTCAGCGCGTTCTTGTCACCCGTCCTGTGGTTCCTCTCTGTCCACCATTGGGTTTGAAAGCCTGAAGTCCATTTAGGGTTTAGTCGCCATGACACTCTCTAGCCTGCCCGCTGCTGCCGTCTGCATGCCCACTTCTATAGTGTCAGGGTCTTGGATGTTTTAGATGCTATCTAGCCTCATTCGGTGCACTCTGTCATCGTCGCCATGTTTGCACATAACTTTTTGGCATAATGTGCGATTAAGAAGCTCAGAGGTCATCCATGTCATGCCTGCCCCTTCTGTGTTCCCTGTCATTCCGAGTGTGTTTTCCATCATTTTTGAGGTTTCCAAGTGTTTTGGCCAAGCTTCCCTTGCAGACCCTGTCGCCTGAAAAATGCTCGAGTCTCCCCCATTGACTTCAATGGGTTCGTTATTCGAGACGAGCACTCGAGCATTGGGAAAAGTTTGTCTCGATAACGAGCACCCGATATTTTAGTGCTCGCTCATCCATCTAGTCTGCAGATAGCATATGAGAGTAAATTAGAGAATTGCTTATTTTAGCTATTTATTAACACATTTTTATGACTTTACAGTTGTTTTTAATAGAAAAATCTTTCCTCGTATCTGAACCTAGAGAAATATGCTGGGGAAAAAGGGAAATTTTGTCCAAAGCTCCACTTAAGGCAGCCCTTACGCGAGCAGACTTTCTCAACGAAGGCTGTATCTGTTACCTTATGGCACACTCTCCATAAGGATACTATTTTTTTGCCTATGCTTCATCCAGGCCTCCCACCTATATATATTTGCATGGCTATTACCCCCCATCATGGCACTTGATTTCTTGAGAAAGTCATGCTTGAACTTAATTTTCATTATACTTTTCACAACAGATATTGACGCCGGGTTAAAGGGGTCTTTAATACAAGTGAGCTATACTAAAGTCTGTACCTGTGTCTAGCTGTTATAAATAAGATTAGTTAGGTAAATCCGCAAACTATTTTAAAATATTACGCTCAGGGCCAGATGAGGCATTTCTGGTGCGCTAGGAGACATCAAAATGGCTCCTGTAAAATTAGAGCAAAACGAGTCAGGGCTGATCCTGAAGGGAAAAATAAATGGTCTCCTCCCCATAACAATGATAGAATAAAAATCTAAGAGTCCACTCCTATGGGATCATCTAAAAAGTTTTTCTTCTAACCTTCCTAATGGATCACCTTATTAATGCAGTTTGCCCCCAAAAAGTTTTTTTGTGGTGACCACCACCCATAAAATGATTTTCATCGGATACTTCATACTATCTGGTGGCTAATGTGTATGAAAATTGTATTCCATAGTCGCTGTCCAATTCTCGCTCCCCCCTCCCCCATTAGTCACTGCCACCTTCACCTTGTAGCCCAATAGTCCAGTGATTTAATGGAATCACAGAACCTGCCCACTTAGCCACTAATCCACATGATTCCCCAGTAGCAGTGGTCACTTTGATCCCCCCCCCATGTTGGTCACATGAATGCCGCTCAGCAGTCCCAGGATCCTCTGTAGCCAGCAGTCACAGGTGCCCCCCAGTAGCCAGTCGTCACATCTGACCCAGTAACAGAATGGAGGCAACATTCATACTGGGAGGCAGTAGCTGGTACTATGCCCTGCTTGCCTCGAAGACATATGTTTCCATTGGTCTTTTCAACCATGGATAAGGTTGTTTTGACTCCAAAAGATTCGACCCACGGTTGAGACACACTAATTGTAATCAAACACATAGATTCCCACTACTATGCAAAATATAAATATTCTAACCTATTAACTCGAGTATAAGCTGACACCAAGTATATACCCTGGCCCTCTAATTTCACTCCATCAAAACGTCAAAACCTATTTTTTAACTCCGAGTAAAGCCGAGTTTGGGTTTTCACAACATTTTTTTTTAGCTGAAAAACAAGGCTATACTCGAGTGTATATGGGTATAATATATATATGTTCATATATATATATATATAAATATATATATTATTAACCCAAGCATTAATAAAAAAGCACCAACATTATATCCTGCACACATAATATATACCACAAAATGATATACTGCAAGCATAAATATAAATCAAGAAGCAAATACACATTAAATGTAATCATACAGCATTAATTGTACTGCACTTCTGCTGCTGAACTCAGTGGGCAACAGACAACTTCATTACTGTTCAAATTAGGTTGCCGCTGTTTACGTTCTCTGTCTGTGTCAGCCCGGGAAAGAAGAAGAGAAGAATGGGAAGTAAGAGATGTGTGATGGTTTGTTACGTAGATTGGGGCCGGCAGTCCCTTTCTTGCGTTCCTATCACGTGCTCCAAACCTCTTTTATCTCGTTATTCACTTCTTGTCCCCAGGTCGCGTCAATTGTGAGCGTCTCAACTTCTGCTCTGTCCTATCGCCTGTTATTATTCTTGCAGTATATGTCGCGACCTATAGCGTGTAAGCATCTCGCATGTCTACATCATCCCGCAAAGAAACCATCACAGACCACCGTGATGCCGAGCCTCGCTAGACACGGCTAAATTACTCCTACAACTGGAGCCCACAGTTCAATTCTACTGCTTACAAAAATAATACACTTTTACAAAACACTCCTTCCATAGGTCAGTTTCAAGCGGAACACTCATTATTCAATATGGTAGCACCAACAACACCCTCGCTGCGATTAGTCTAGTATACACACAGCACGGACGCATAGGAATATAATGAAGGGTAGTCTAGGCATGCAGCTGGCAACTCTACATATGACAAAATGTAGTCAAGTACCATAACAGTGTACACTAAAGCTTTAGTGACACAATGCTAAGTGCCATGCCGAAGCGGTAAGGCCGATCACCCTGTAATCTTTGCATTACCCACGCTGAACCTGCCGGATGCGGTACTTAGGTTGTACATCAATTTACAACTGTGAAGGGCAGTTTAGATTGTGAGGCGGAGCTACCCCCGTGTAGAATTTGCAGTCCCTGTGCGAATAAGAGATGGGTCTCTTAACAAAGGACACCTGATGGTTTTCACTAGTGTGTGATTTTGGGTGTGCACAGCATGGCATATGAATGTGTGTATCGGAGGTTGGGTATGTCTGCGTGTGTACATAGGCATGTAACGTGTGCCGTGGTTGTATAGCCAGATGAAAATCTAATCCGTAAGCTAGGGAATTATAGAGAGTTGATCGTAATTTGAGGTATTCATCCATAAATATCTCCCTTTGTTTTTATTCTTTTGCAGAAAGATTATGTCAGCCATCTGTTGCATGGATTGCGACTTGTGACTGGGAGATGAAGATGCAGTGGTAAAGAGGAGTATTTTGCAGTGGTGAAGGGCACTGTGTGATCGGTACCTTTTCATTGAGGGCGAAAGGCTGTGAGTTTGATCGTCTAGCGCTGCAAGAAGTCGTTATATCTGGTTGCACAGGCCGATTTATGGTTATCACATTTGCTGTAAAGCAGATTAATACATACCCATGAGTTACTGAAGATAGAAGATGTAACTTGTCAACCGACGGTTCTGCCCGTTGCCGAGCATGATTGAAAAACATGTTGTAAAAATCATCGAAGATGTTTATTGTGATATATACACTCTATCTATCCAACCTGACGTTGGGTTATTGTCTCATATGGTATTTACTCCAACTCACAGAGATTGCTAGGACATTTGAGCCGCCATAAGTAGGCAAAGATATTTATTATTATGCTGTCGACCTAGCAGATGAAGGGAGGCTAAACACCCTGTGGTAGTGCGGTCCAGGGTATGTGATAAATGATAAGTAGAGGAACTAGACACACCTTGGAGTCTGCACCGTGCAGAAGATAGGGGGCCAGTGCCGAGCTCATAACAACCAGTCTCATGAAGGCAATTGATGGGTGGTGCCATCAAGCTGTGAATTTTTCTGGTGCAAGAACGCTAAGCCTCCAGTGTCCCCGAACTAGTATAGGATGCTGCTGTGAGCTCATACGCCTCACAAATGACGAGACTATGCACTAATCAGCCTCCCTTCACTGGTCCAATTATGTCAATGGTGGCAGTTGCATCCATGGCTCCTAGGAGATGTCAGGGTGTGAGATGTGCTAAACCCCTTGCCATTTCAATCCCACTGAACGTGCTTTTCCTATGTTGCAAACACCATTTCAACAGCTTTGTGTGACGTAAGACTATGGGCTCCCTCCCACACGTCAGAGTTTTGATCAGGGTTTGCATCAGAGTTTTTTTATGAAAACGTGCCATTTTTCATCAGAGTGCAATTCACGTTTTCAGTCAGAGTTTGTTCGTGTACTCAGTTTTTCAACGCGGTTTTCAATGCAATTTCAGCATCTTTTTTTCAACGCACGTAAATGTTGTACTGCAATGGACTCAGACTGAGCTCTTATCTCTTTTATGGAAGTATGACGTGAAAAACGCTTGCGCATTGCATATGAACCTTGCACAGTGTCTCATAGTGCACAATTCGTTTTTGTATGCGTTCTCATCTAACTTGTACTGAGTGCGTTTTTTCACTAGTCCTGTGACTTGAAAATGTAGAGCTTCGAGTATTTAACACGCTCGTTAAATAAACAAGGCAGTGCTTTGTTGAAAAAAAAGTAAGTCTGTAAACTGACCACTTGGTTAATAATGGTCAGAGTGCAATGCAGTTCCTGCGCGTCCAAGCACGCGCAAAAACGCGTGTGAAAAGCGCAGTGTGAAAGGGGCCTTAGTCTGTCTTAACAATTTGTGACATATTAGTGCATTAAATGTCAGTTAAGGGAGTGCTAAGCCCTCTCCATACAAGGCGGGTGTTTTTTGCATATTGCAGCAAACACCGATCAGTCACACCCACAATCCGTGCTGGCATCTCCAAAGCAGCCTACGGTAGTCAAAAGTTAGCGGCGTGTGATAGCCGCAATATTAGATTTGATTGTTGCTCCCGTGACATCATCACGGGAGCAACAATCAGTTGCCATGCCAGCCTGGAGTCTTTATAAGATTCCAGAACTTTTGCAATATATAAAAAAACTTGAGTGATTAAGAGGTCATACAGTCCTCAAAATGGTAGCAAAGAAAATGTCAGCTCATTCTGCAAAAATGACCCCTCACAAAGTTCATGGCATGGCATAATAAATACAGTTCCTACAAAGTACAATTTGTTACACAAACAAGCTCTCACAAAGCTCTGTACATGGAAAAATTTTAAAAGTTATAGATTTATGAAGGTGACGAATAAAAAAATGGAAATTCAAAAATAAAAAATGTGATGAAAATCCTCAACTCGGCTTATACATGAGTCAAGACTTAAAAAAATCTTGTATACTCACCCTCCGGCGGCCCCGATGCGCAGCGCTGCTCCCCCAATGTCCGCACTGCTCCGCCAATGTCAGCTCAGGTCTTCTTTTGTCTTCTTTCTTCGGTAACATCCTGCAGGACGCCGCCATGTTTTTCTCCCGCCTGCCTGCCGTCCGGGAAGAACGTTGCCAGAAGAGGACCCGCGCTGACATCAGGGGAGCAGCGCTGTGCATCGGGCCGCCGGAGGGTGAGGCTGGGCTGGCTGTATACTACTGGGGGCAGGCTGGGCTGGCTGTATACTACTGGGGGCAGGCTGGGCTGGCTGTATACTACATGGGGCAGGCTGGGCTGGCTGTATACTACTGGGGCAGGCTGGGCTCGCTGTATACTACTGGAGGAAGGCTGGGCAAAAAATAAATTGACAAAAAAACAGAAATGTACTGGTAGATATTTTAGCTTATTTATTTTAGCTTTATTTATGGTCATAAGAATTCAGACCCTTTGCAGTGACACTCATATTTTACTCTCATGCTGTCCGTTTCCTTCTGATCCTCTTTGAGATGATTCTACTCCGTCATTGGAGTTTAGCTGTTTTTAATAAACTGATTGGACTTGATTAAGAAAGGCACACAGCTCACAGTGCGTGTAACAGCACATGAGAATCATGAGGTCTAACAAACTGCCAAAGGAGCTCAAAAATAGGATTGCGGCAAGGCACAGATCTAGCCAAGTTACAAAAGAATTTTTGCAACACTTAAAGTTCCATAGAACACAGTGGTCTTCATAATCCTCAAATGAAAGAAGTTTGGGATGACCACCACTCTTCCTTGCACTGGCCATCCAGCCAAACTAAGAAATCATGGAAGAAGGGCCTTGATGAAAGAGGTAAAGAAGAACCCCAAGATCACTGTGGCTGAACTCCAGAAATGCATTAGGGAGATAAGAGAAAGTTCCACAAAGTCAACTATCACTGCAGTCCTCCACCAGTTGGAGCTTTATGGTAGAGTGGGCGATGGAAGCCTCTTCTCAGTGCAAGACATATGAATATAGCACTGTATTCTGATCAGTCATGTTATGTATAACAAATAATTTGATATTCTAATTATGTAAGAGGAAAAGTGGTTATGTTGGGAAGGGGTGTATGTGTATATATATATATATATATATATATATATATATATATATATATATATATATATATATATGCAAAGTTCATTGTTAACGCATGCATGATAAAGACTTGTTGAAACATCGCCATGCTGGGTGAATACAGGAATTCCTCTGCTTTTCACATTCATTTGGAGTGCTGCTGCCTTACTCTTCTTTCACTACCAGTTGGGGAGATGTCAACAAGCTATATGTCACTCTGCAATCAATGTTGACAGTTCAAGACTGTTACAATGACAAACAAAATGTTTGCAACTACATGCATGTCTCAAAAACATCAAAAATATGTAAATAAAGTTGTAAAAAAAAGAAAATATTAGAAAAAACTTATACTATACTTACTTATACTAAATACTTATATAATGAGCTGGCAGCTTTTCTTTATAGCCATGAAAATGTCTGTGATATTTTTCCACACATGGGAATTTTTTTTGTAAAGTTAATGTTAAATGTTAAAACTACAAGTTTCTTGTTAGCATTTCCTTTCCTCCAAAGCTACATGGTTTAAGGCAGGCAACATTTACATAGTTATTGGTAGTTATTGATTCCTGATTTCAGCAACCCTATTCCATCCTTTGTCTCCACATGGTAATTCATCTTTATCCAGTATCCATTTTACAGCAAATACATAAACAAGAAAATTTCTTAAAATAAAGAGTGTAAAAAACAAGCAATATATCCATCCTGTGGCTCTAAAAACAATAACTTACTCCTTCAGAAATATGTCTCTTTTTTTCTACAAAGTTTATACCTGGCATCCTCATTCCAGACCTTTTGGTGTCTCAATTATTCATAAATTTAGAAAACAAAATGGACTATCATGTGTGGAATATTCTCCCAACTGCTGATGTTCACTCAGTGGATAGTTAGCCTAACATTGGGGTTATGACCCAGACTTGTTTAAAGAAAGGTTTTGACCTCTGGTCTCCTGTGAACACATTGATAATACTAGTTCCGAAATAATTCAGTAGGCCATAAAAATCCTGTCCTGACACCATTTGTACAAACATATAGGCAAGTTCATACAAAGTTAAAAACCTGAAAAAAAGCACACTGTAATTTTGTGCTCATATATTATGTAACATTTTAGTAGTGCAGAATTTACTGAATCACAAAATAATATTACTATGACATTTCTATAGTTTCTAGATTATGCAGATGCTAAATTACACATTGTAAATCATAATAAAAAGTATATTATTATCATATTTTCCCATTAGAGAATTTGATTTCATTAGTAGCTTTCTTTGCTTGTCTAGGCAGATTTGCCATTCTGGACAGTGATATAGGTGTTAAAACTGTTACTTCATACAATTCATATGTTTAAAAAGTAGTAAAGAACTACGCTCAGCTTCGTGTAAAATATACCTAGATTCAGAAACCTTTTTTATTGTATCTGTGAACCTGGTAAACTGCATAGCCTAATACAGAAGCAGTGGTTGCAAAGGCACCCCCTATGCTATCTTTTGCCATCATAATAATGCAGCACTATGCAAGAAGTCAAACCTGTACCATTATCACGCAACCAAAGTACCCAAATTACCACAGTTTAAAGGGGTATTCCCACGAAGACAAGTGTCTTAATGTACTCAGGATAACAAAAAAAATAAAAAATGACACATTTTTTAATTCACTGTTATTAACAAAAATACAGCATTTCACAGATATAACTCCAACCTGTCTCTCAATCCTGCTGTACACAATTTCAGTTGCCCAAGTTCACAACCTGTTTCTTCTGTCTTTGGTGTCGGGGAAATCATCTTGGTTTTCTGTCTGACGGCTGTGGAGCTGAGATTTCTTTTTTTAAAGTTCTCCATTTATATTAAAAACAATAAACATATGGCCAACAACCGGCAAACAAATTGGTAATTGCCAGATATAATGTTCACATATTAATTGACATGTACTTAACAGGCAGAGAACTGTTCAGGTATCAATTCCATTAGCAGTATCACACAGGATCCCCCGCAGGGGTAAGGAAAAGGAATGGCAGACTGGGAAAGTTACGAGAGGGAGGAGAGGGCAGTGGGAAGCCGGGGGAAGAAGAAAGAAAACTAAAAGAGAAAAAAAAATTATAAAAAAATAAAAATTTTAAGGGGAGGGGGAAGGAGGAGAGTGGAACCAGAGACCACTCCCCACCTCAACTGGAGAGGATGTACTTGTAAGCAGCAGAGTTTTGGAATACTATCCAGGGGGTCCAATCCATCACAAATTTGTCATGAGCATCCTGTAGAAAGGCGTTGATATCCTCCATTCGGAATATCTCTTTTACTTTTATGAACCAGTGGATCAGGGTCAGTGGGTTTGAGGATTTCCAGAGAGCTGGTATACAGAAGCGTGCATAATTTACCAAATGACGCATGATAGCCTTGCGGTAGGCTGTCGTGGTAAACTCAAAGTAGTGGACCAAGTAGAAGGCCAGGATGTGGGGTACTTGAACCTCCGTTATCGACATTATGGTGTTGGGAACTCCCGCCTAAAACTTCCTCAAATTCTGGCAACTCCAGAAAATGTGGAGGAGTGCACATTCCGTGTCCCTACATCGCCAACACAAGGTAGGGGGGGGGAGAGGGAAACATTTGGTGTAATCTTATGGGAACTAAGTACTATCTAGTCAGGATCGTATACCCTAATTCCAGGAACCTATTAGAGATCGAGGTCTTGTGGGTATATTCAAAAATTCTATTCTTATCCTATACTGAAAGGTAATCCCCACATCTGTTTCCCATTTGCTCAAGAAGGAAGGAGTAAAGTCATCAAGGAAGAGAAATGAGAAGAGCGTAGCATGTAGATAATGAGTGGGGCAAGACATCTGTACCTGTGCTTACCTATTGAATGGGTGTGAGATGTCTGTCGAAGCCCTCCCATCAGGTATAGTTGAGAGGAAGTGGGATAGTTGCATATTACACCAGGGCCCCAATCTTACCAGTTCTTCCATTGCCAGTAATGTCACCTATGTGAGATCTGAAATGCGTTTCCCGGAAGTGGCCAGACTCCGACCACCTTCTAATAATTCAGATAAGACTGGTAGCGTGTTACCCCATCGTAGACAATACGGTAGCTGAAGATAAAGAGGGGGTAGGAGATGGATGTAGAGAGGGTGGAGGGCTCCCCACTCATATCGTCCTCTTCCGAGGACTTCCTCGGGGTAAAAAAAAAAAGAACCCGGAAGATGACAATACACGTGGGGAGCCCTCCACCCTCTCTACATCCATCTCCTACCCCCTCTTTACTGGCAAACTTTTACCATTTACGGATATTATTTCAGCGCTTCTTGCGCATCTGTTTACATTCCCCTCACCCGGCATATCCTAAACTTATAAGAACGCTACTACACTTGATCTTATACAAAAGGTTCTTAGAAGTGCTGTTTGGGGAGTAGCCTAGAGACAGGGGCTTGAATTGGCGAAAGCTCGCCTGGCAGCGGAGCGCCAGCTCCATGCGCATCTCTTTTTTAGGGATGGTTAAGAGGTCATTGAACTTGATGGCACCAATAGGGCTGGCATTGTAGTGTCCTAGGTGAATTACAAGCCTCTAAACCTAAATGTATGTCCTTTACATTACTCCCGAGCCTTGCGAGCCTATAAATCAGGACCTGTAGGGCCCATGTTTTATAGCATTGGCCATCGTCCACTAAAAAATGGTTGCTGCTGTTAATGTTTTAGCTGGATAGTAAAAGCTTTACTTTCCCCAGAATGCATTTTTATCATTTTATTTATTTATTTTAAAATGTCCTGTGTAAGTTTACAATTGTGTTTTGTTCCTTTAATTTTCTGGTTTTCTTATCGGAAGTATCTTCACAAAACACAACACATACCCATAATCGCCAGGGTCACATGATAGAAATGACTAACAGCTTACCTCCAGAACTCCAATAAAACGCGCACGGGTGGGTTGTTGGCCACTTTAAAAACACAACCTTGTAGCTCCATGTTATATTTAATCTATTGTAGTTTACACATTAGACTAAATCTGTATTTATATTTACACAAAATATTTGTTTGTTTTTTAACAGTGTTATCTATAAACATATATGCTAGATCAGTGGTGGTGAACCTGTGGCATAGGTCCAGAGGTGGCCTTCAGCCTCCTGGGGTAACTTGCAGTCACACTAGACACATTTTGCCAGGCGGACTTAAACAAAGGTCCTGAGTCTGAAAGAGAGTGAAGAAATCAGCGATACCTTTTTGAGGCTACTGAGTATTTTGTGTGGAGCTTTCGAGATACTCAGTTTTTCCTGAAGTCTGAGACAGTCAGGATGTCTATTTTACGCAAGCACATTCTTACCAGTCTTGACTACAGGGAGAAAGTGAAAGATGCATGAGAAGCGTTAATTTCATTGGAGTACTCCTGCTCCAGTCCCAGCACAATTCTTCCTGTTCAGGAACCTGGGGTGGAAGACGACAGTAATAAACTGAATTTCTCCCTTTCAACTTTAGGACACCAATATGAGTGAAAACTGTAACAAGGGAAGCGGCAATAACCCAACTGCTTAAAACTTGCCAGTTTGGCATTTTGTGATCATAAATAAATGGTCTTAACTGTAATTTCAGGCACTAGTCTCTAAAAGATCTGAGCCCCATCACTGAACTTGTACAGTTTGCATTTTCCATAATGATTCACTAGCAAGAACCACTTGCTTCATGCGACAAAGCCATTTTAAGTCTCATTACAAAAGTGGAATTAATAATAAAATTGTAACTACACCGAACCTTAACCCAATTAAGTTTGGTCATATCACACGGATAAAGTTTGGCCACATTTTCAGACTCCTATTATTTATCCTTCACGTTAACGATGTACATGAATTTTTTTGTGTTAGGGAAGTGGTGAAGGTAATAAGTGCTGTTATCGAATAAGTAGTGTTATAACCACAGTCCAACAGTTCCCCCAACTCACAACAAAGCTGTTAAAATGCACCGGTCCCAGGAATGTATTTATTTACGTGACCATGTCTAATAGGTTATGCACTCGATTTAAAAATGCGTTGTCACATTCTGAGCTGATTCAGTAGTGTCTATATTATGTCACATTACGCTTTCTCGTGACAGAAGCTTGTGGTGAGATCATGGGGGGGGTGGTGGTGGAGCAGCTGGCCCTACACTATCCCCCTCCTATTTGCCTGCCAAGACCATGACAGGAAGTCGGAGGGTGAGGATTGGATCAGTTATGGAGGAATTTGTGACAGACCACAGGCAGCTGCGCCCTTCCCAGCAAATGCTGATGATGGAGCGGGTAATCCACAATAAATTATGTAAACTACTGAAAACTGTCTTCAGGATGCTGGAACAAAGCATTTTAAAAATCAGCATAGCAGATGGCTATTGCAAACCTGTTTATCAGTCTAAAAATGCCATTCCTGTGGACAGGGCCCTTTAATATATGAGATGCTTGCCTGATGTAGTGTGAAACTGTCGCAATTAGTTATGGGGCAATATTGTCCTGTAGATGCACTGGGACATGATGAAATATTTAGCGCAATCTGAAGCGAGAAGTCCCGTTTTAAACACGCCGATCCCTGTTAAGCTGCCTGAAATGAGAAGCAAGTTCAGGGCAGTTTAACTACTCACTACTGAGCATCAACGTGATTGTTGAGCTAAGCAGTTATTAGCGAGAAAGGGTTTCCCCCGTTGCCGCGATGGGCCTCCCTCACCTAATCTGTGGTGGCATCGATCTGCCACTATGGGAAACCCATCAAGCACAGCGCAGGCTGCATATTTTTTATAGTTTTTCAGAATACCATTTGGGGTTTTTGGTATCCGCCTTATTTTGGAGAACAAGGGTTCGTGGACCGCACTTTTGTCAGATTATTCACTCTTTGTGTTGGTTGATGGCTGGAAGGTATTTAGGAAGGGATTTTGCACACATGCGATGGAGATTTTGGCAGCAAATGTGCGGCTTTCATGAACAGAAACTGCGGCGGGCGTTGGGGATCCGACCGAATTCGAACTGAGGCGGTATTTAACTTTAAAATTGTGCCAAGACATGCACTCCGGGAAAGATAGTGAAATCTGCGGACTGATCGGGGAAGCGACACAACAGGAAATTGAGGCACAATCTAAGTTAGTCGTGCCCAATGCATTACAGTCAGACATTCCGGAAGGGACGCGCCAGGTACTGTAAGTAATGTCCCCATTAACTTTTGGTTGGATGCAGGGAGGAAAAAGGCATCAATATGCAATTGATTTGTTACTTAGATGTTTATACACAATAAAAATAATCTTTATTCCACGGGTCAGCTACAATAAATGGAACCATACTTGAATTTTTTTCTTACTATTTTACTAAATTTCTCAAATAAAACCTAATGGGGAAAATCTTTTTATGCAGCAGATGTCTGTCGAATGAATACACTTTTATTTTTGTCTTCGGAGCTGATGGATGGCTTGTTTGTTAGCTGGACATGAGTTCTTTGCACAGTATCTTCTTGGAAAGACCTGTTTTTTGTATCACTTTTTATTGCAATTTTTTTTCGAATTAGGTAAAAATCAAAAGTTTGGCATGTTTTTAAAAACCATTTTTTTTTTTCGGTGTTTCATCAATGGAGTATTAATATATTTTTTGTTTTCCTTCTATGGGTCTTAAGACGCAGTATATTGGTGTGGTGGTGATTGTGGGCTTCATTGATTTTCACATATAATTCATTTATGTTATGGGATTTGGGGCATTTTTATTCATTTATAATTGTATCTCTTAAATTTACTTGTATCTACATCCTATTTAACCTTTTTTTTATTATCCACATGGGAACATGACAAGGCAATATCTGATAAGCTTGGTTCCATTAAGAACGCGCAATACTAAGTATGCAGGGTATACTCAGTCAGTTATGCACATGCAGGGATCTTACAGCATGTGTTCTGTCTGCAGACTGCACGGGTTCCATTAGGTGTTATGGACCTCAGGTGCCATTACCAGTGATACTGCCGCTCCACTGAGACAGCGTGCAGGCAAAGACCGACCCGCAGGAACGTCAAATGCCAGGTGGCCTGATCACAGACATAACGGATTACACACCCGCATGGAGTCTCAGCTCTAACATATAGGTTACAGTCGGACACCCGTTTACACAATGCGACTCATTACATCTTGAGCTGAGCCAGCATAAGATCTCGTCTGCGTCCGTGAGATCAGACGTCTGATATGTTGAAAACCTAAGCCAGTTTCTGAAAAAAATAAGAGTTTTAAATTCTTATGTTCTTAACAACTACATAAAATCATTTCCAAACTTTTGTCAGAATGAATCATAAATATACATTAATTATAAAAAAAAACCACGTAAAGACAACATGAATTTCCCAATAGTTTATTAAATGGGGTAAGAAAACCAACTTAATTAGAAAAAAACCACAACAAATGCGTAGAGCAGTCATTCCAAATCTAGCTGCGCAGCCAAGATTTGACCAGCCCTGCTCTTGTCGTCGGCTCTTAGTTCCACATCCAGTGGACGAGTGCCTCATCAAGCAGTAACCACAGTGGCATTCACTTGTGGTTACAATGCCGAAAGCTAACTACTGTATCAGAAACTCAGAGCTATGCCTGTATTGCGGAGCTGGCATGGCAAACCATAGGCGCGAAGATTGGTAAGAAAGGGGACTTTGGGGGTTACTGGGTCAGTACTTTGCGTTACAATCTCCTTACGGGAAGCCCTATTTCAATGTGTAGTAGATTATGGGGCATGCACGTGATTCGATAGTGGGCTGCCATTGTATTGCTTTGCGGGCATGTGAGATGGTACTGGTTGCACTTTGCCACTAAGTTGCAATGGAATAAAAAAGTGAAATATAGTCACTCGTACCGTTAAAACAATGTTATTCTGTGTTAAAACAGCCCTGGCTTTTTGATTGGGATAAAGAAGTTAACGCGTAAGAAAAAAGTTCTAAAAACTGGTCCTCTGGGAGGGATTTGGGGGGGATTACGTGCATAATTACTTATCAGCAGAGCACATGGGTGCTCGTTGAGTGCCTCAGGTCATTTGCATACATGTATAAATAGGATGAGAGCGACCATGCTGTCGAGCTTGATGCATCGTTCGAGCATTAGGGTACTCGCGAAACTGCTCGTTACTCGGACGAATACTTCGGGCCGTCGGAGAAAATGGCAGCTCGCCCGTTTTGCTTTTTGGCGGCCAGAAACGAGCAATCCAAGCCAGGAACGACTCTGCACTCCACCAGCATGACTCGGACCCTTACACGTCATAGCAGTGGTTGCTCCCTTGGGGCCAATCAGGTGACTGGTATATGACTAGCGTCGGGCCGCTCTGCTCGGATCATTCGTCTCTGGATCCGACTAGGGAAGAGCTGATGTGCTCAGGGAAAGGTTGAGGGTGTTTCTATTAGTACTGTTAGGCAGGAGTGATTCTCAAAAACCCACAGCCACTTCTTAGGGCATACAAAAAGTTCTACTTTTTTATTTTATTTGCATTCTCTTTTCCATTTTGTGGGGAACTAGCAGGTGGGACTTGCTACCCTTCCTTGTTGTTTAGCTCTTAGTGGCACACATATCCATAGCAAAGACCGAAGTGGGAAAATTCAGTAGGGTTGGATTTCTATAGCAATAACTCAGTGTCATCTCATCTGGCATAGTACTGGTGCTTCCTTTGATACTTGGCTAGAAAATACATAGAGAATACAACAGCTTCTGAAGCCTACAGTATCCGTTCTATACTAGTTGAACTTCTGGTATGATCTGCTGGTGGCTGTTAGTTCTGCATGCATGTTACTTGCCATTCTGAGCAATTGTAGTGAGACTGCGGACGCTGTGTTCTGCGTTAGTGGGCGACATATCCATAGCAAGGCTGAAGTGGCAAATTTCAGTAGGGGTTGGATTTCTATTAGGCACATAACTCAGTGTCATCCATCTACATAGTACTGGTGCTTCGCTTTGATACTTGGCTAGAAAATACCAATAGGAGAATACAAACAGCTTCTTGAAGCCTACAGTTAGCGTTCATATATTTGATTTCTGGTTGATCTCTGGTGGCTGTAGTTTCTGCAGTGCATGTACGTGCCAATTCTGAGCAATTTTGTAGTGAGGATTGCGGCGGTTTCTGCGTCTTAGTGGCGCGCACATATCTCATAGACAAGGCTGAAGTGGCAAAATTCAAGTTAGGGGTTGGATTTTCTATTAGGCATAATCAGTGTCATCCATCTGGAATCGTACCTGTGCTTCTTTGTACTTGCTGAGAAAATAGCCATAGGAGAATACAAACCAGCTTACTTGAGCTACGTAGCGTTTCTATATATTTGTTGTGGTGATCTGCTGGGGCTGTAAGTTGCTGCAGTGCATGTACTTGCCACTTCTGGACAATTGTAGTGAGGACTTGCGGACCGCTGTGTTCTGCGCTTTTTAGTGGCGCACATATCCATAGCAATGCGAAGTGCAAAATTCAGTAGGGGTTGGATTCTCTTAAGGGCCATAAACGCATGTCATCTCATCTGGCATAGTACGTGCTGCTTCCTTTGATACTTGGGCGAGAACTACTCCATAGGAGAGTACAAACAGCTTCTTGAAGCCTACAGTAACCGTTCTATATTTTGATTTCTGTTGATCTGCTGGTGCTGTGTATTTTCTGCAGTGCAGTACTTGCATTCTGAGCAATTTGTAGTGGGGACTTGCGACCGCTGTTTTGCGCTAGTGAGCGTCACACATCCTAAGCAAAGTGCTGGAAGTGCCGCAAATTCAGTAGGGGTTGGATTTATTAGGCACATAACTCAGGTAGTGCATGCTCATTCTGGCATAGTACTGTCTCTTTGATACTCTGGCTAGAAAATAGCCAATGAGAATACAACAGCTTTCTGAAGCCTACAGTAGCGTTCTATATCATTGCTTTCTGGTTGATCTGCTGAGTTGGCTGTAGTTTGCTTGCAGTAGATGTACTTGCCAATTCGAGCAATTTGTAGTGTGAGACTTGCGATCCCGTGTTTCGGCGCTAGGGCGCACATATCCATAGCAAGGCTAAAGTGGCAACAAGATTAAGTAGGTGGATTTCTATTAGGCAATAACATCTAGTGTCATCTCATCTGCCATAGTACATGTGCTTCCTTTATACTTGGCTAGAAAATGCCATAGGGAGAATACAAACAGACTTCTTGAAGCCTACATAGCGTTTCTATATATTGTGATTCTGGTTGATCTGCTGGGGCTTGTATTTTCTGCAGGCATGTGATCTTGCCAATTTGAGCAATTTGTAGTGAGACTTGCGAACGCTGTGTGCTCGCTAGTGTGCGCACATATCCATATGTCAAGGCCGAAGTGCAAATTCAGTAGGGGTTGATTTCATTGGCAATAACTCAGTGTATGCTCATCTGGCATAGTACTGTGCTTCCCTTTGATACTTGGCTAGAAATACCATAGGAGAATACAACGCTTCTGGAAGCTACAGAGCGTACTATATATTTGATTTCTGGTTGATCTGCTGGTGGCGTGTTTCTGCAGGGCATGTAACTTGCCCATTCTGAGCAATTTGTTTGGGATTGCGACCGCTGTGTTACGGCTCTAGTGGCCACATCTCACATACAACGGCCGAAGTGGCAAAAGTTCAGTAGGGGTTGGATTTCTATTAGGCAATAACTCAGTGTCATCTCATCCGGCATAGTACTGTGCTTCCTTTGATACTTGGCTAGAACAATAGCCATGAGGAGAATACAACCAGCTTCTTGATTCTTGAAGCCTACAGTAGCGTTCTATATATTTTGATTTCTGGTTGATCTGCTGGTGGCTGTAGTTTCTGCAGTGCATGTATTGCCAATTTGAGCATTGTCAAGTGGCGACTGCGACCAGTGTGTTCTGCGCTTAGTGGCCCCATCCATAGCCAAGCCGAAGTGGCAAATTCGTAGGTGGATTTCTATAGGCAATAACTCAGTGTCATCTCATATGGCATAGTACTGTGCTTCCTTTGATACTTGGCTAGAAAATCCATAGCAATAGGATAGCATTGTTTGGTTTAAAACTCAAAAAACAACAAAACCAAAAAAAAAAAAAACCAAACACAAAAACAAAAAAAAAGTAAAAAAAAAAAAATAAAGTTATAACTCTCATTTTAAAAATGTTTAACCCGAGGCTAGGGGTAAAGGACGCGGGCGGGGACGTGGGAGTCCAATACTGCAGGGGTCAGAGGCCGTGGTCCTGGGCGGGTGAGACACCACCTGCCTGATGAGGAGCAGGGAACGCCGCAGAGCTACACTCCCTAGGTTCATGTCTGAATTCTGGGACTGTGTAGAGCACTGTTGAGGCTACAAACAGTGCGAACCGTGATCGTGTGGGGATTGCTGACAATGCTTCGAGCAATTTGTCCACCACCAGTCAGTCTTCCACGCAGTCCACCCATGTCACCGAAATCGCCACTCCTCCAGCTCCTGCACTCAGCCTCCTCCCCCCCAGTCTGCCCCTCCAGGAAAATTTGGCATTTGAACCGGCATACTCTGAGGAAACTGTTTTCTGGACCCTTCCACAGTCACAAACCACTTGTCCGTTGCTGCTGAGCAATTTTCCGATGCCCAGGTTTTCCACCAGTCACAGTCTGTGGGTGATGAGACCTTCTTGACTTAGTAGTGGAATGTGTAAGAGGTGTCCGACGATGAGGAGAACACGGTTGTCAGACGTGGGGAATTCTTGTAGGCCAGGAAATCCGATGGGGGGACGACTGAGGGATCGGAGGATGATGAGTGTGAAAAAAAAACCAAGCTGGGTTGAGAGGCCGTGGTAAACACAGTGCTTCTGAGACGGAGGAGAGTCCTCGACCTGAACAGGTTGGAAGGGCAGTGGGTGGGGCCAGACGGAGAGGCAGGGCAAGAGCTGGTGCACAGCGCCACTGTCAACTAGTGAAGCTCCCGTGGTGAGGGTCTTGCGGCGAGGGCTAGATCTTCAGAAGTGTGGAGGTTCTTTAAGGAAAACACCGGATGGACCGACGGGACTGTGGTGTGCAACATTTGCAAACCAGGCTCAGCAGGGGTTCCACCACTACTAGCTTAATCTACCACCAGTATGCGCAGGCATATGATGTAAGCCCCTCAGTGGAACCAACAGCCCCGTTCACCTCCGCCGTGCACACCACTGCTCCTTCCCTGTGTCAGCTGCTAGTCAGCCCCCTGCCCAGGACCCTGCCACAAAAAACCCCATTCGTCCGCCTCCACGATCCTCCACAGCATCCACCAGCGTTCAGCCTCCATACCCCAGACGCTGGAGCGGAACGCAAATATAGTGCAACCCACCCGCACGGCCCCAAGCCTTAATGTGACACTCTCAGATTGCTTAGCCTGGAGATGCTGCCCTATAGGCTAGTAGAGACCGAGGCCTTTCGCAACCTCATGGCGGCGGCCGCCCCTGCGGTATTCGGATCCCCAAGCCGCCACTACTTTTCCCGATGTGCCGTCCCAGCCCTGCACCAGCACGTGTCAGACAACATCATCCGTGCCCTGACCAACGCACGTTTCTGACAAGGTCCACCTGACCACGGACACGTGACGAGTGCTGCAGGGCAGGGCACATTTTGATAATCTCGTGACGCACAATTGGGTTAACTTGGTGGAGGACTGGGACCGAGTTGACCGGGCTGCTCATATACTGCCGACGCAGAGGATTGCGGGGCTACCTCGGTCCAGGTGTCAGGCCTACTATGCCTCCTCCTCCTCCCACCCTCCTCCACCTCCTCCTCCGAAATACCATCCGTGGGCACGGCGCCATCAGTCGGTAGCTCTAGGCACAGCAGCAGTGCCGTCCTAAGCGACAGCAGGCGGTGCTCAAACTGCTGAGCCTAGGCGCAAAGGCACACGCCCAAGAGCTATTACAGGGCATCACGGCGCAGACTGATCTGTGGCTGGCACCGCTGAACCTCAAGCCGGAATGGTGTGTGTGACAACGGCCGTACCTGGTGGGCTCTGCAACTCGGCAGACTGACAATGTGCATGCCTGGCCCATGTGTTAAATCTGATAGTGGCGCTTTCCCACAATACATACCCCAATGTGTCTGATTTGCTCACGAAGGTGCGCCGCATCTGTGCGCATTTCAGGAGTCCAGCCAGATGCTGCCACTCTCAGGGCAGCGCCGCGCCGCCTCCAACTGCCCGCTCACCGACTGTTTGCGACGTGCCCACGAGGTGGAATTCAACACTGACCATGTTATCCAGAGTTTAACGCACAGCGCAGAGCGATTGTAACTGCCAGATGTCAACTTCCACCAGAACTGGTAGTCAGGTCAGTCAGTCTTCCTCAAGTCTACAATGAGGAGTGGACGTGGATGTCTGATATCTGTCAGGTGCTGAGTAACTTTGAGGAGTCAACACAGATGGTCAGTGGCGATGCCGCCATCATCAGCCTCACCATCCCGCTGCTTGGCCTGTTGAAAAACTCTCTGTCAGCATGAAGTCGGAAGCTTTGCGCTCGTCACAAGAGACGGGGGAAGAATATTCCCTTTTGATAGCCAAAGCACCCTGAGGTCTGTTTCTCAGCGGCATATCGGAGGAGGTGGAGGTGGAGGAGGATGAGGAGGAAGAGAGGAGAATGTTGGCGAGACACAAGAGGGGACCTTGTTGTCCTTCACTGTTCAGCGTGTTGGGGCAAAGAATAGGAGTTGGAGGAGTTGAGAGGAGGAAATGGACAGTCAGGCCAGTGAGGGAAGTGAATTCTTACGCTTGGTACTCTGGCGCATATGGCAGATTTCATGCTAGGCTGCCTATCCGGGACCCTCGCGTTCAAAGAATTTATTCCAGCACCGATTACTGGGTGTTCACTCTCCTGGACCCCACGGTACAAGCAAAATCTTCCCACTCTCATCCCTGAGAGGAAAGGAGTGTTGAAAGCATGAGATAACCAGCAGCCCTGGCACAAGCTGAAACAGTATTTCCCTTCTGACAGCGCTAGCGGCAGAGTGCGTAGTTCTGCGGGACAAGTACGCGAGGGAGAGTAGGCGAGCAGGCAGCTTGTCCAGCACTGGCAAGGGTACGCTTTACAGGCTTTTGCCAGCTTATGTCACCCCAGCAAGACACTGTCACCTGTCCCCCTCTGGCAGAGTAGGGCTGATCTTCAGAAAGATGGTGAGGGAGCGTAGCTGACCATACCATCGTCCTAATGATCACACAGCTCCCTACAACTACTGGGTTTCAAAGCTGGACATGTGGCACGAACGTGGCGCTCTACGCCTTGGAGGTTCTGCCTGCCTGCCGCTAGCGTCTTGTCCGAGCGGGTTTTCAGGCAGCTGGTGGCATCATCACCGATAAGCGTACACGCCTGTCTGACTGACAGCGCTGACAGGTCTGACGCTTACTCAAGATGATAAAGCATTGGATTTCTCCTATTTCCAATCTCCAGCAGTGAAGGAGCTCAACCGAATAATTTATCCACTCCTCCTCCTCTCATTTCCCTTCTCCTGCCTTTGTACAGTAAAGCAGAGGAACTGGCTATTTTTTGACAGGGCCCACTGGCTCTACCTATAGTACTTTATGCATTTATTTTCTGGAGGGCCACCTACCCGGTCCTCTGTTTGAAACAATTTTTGTGAGTGCCACATACAGGCACTCAATCATTCCATTTTTCTGGAGGGCCACCTACCCGGTCCTCTGTTTTAAAAAATTTTTGGACTGCCACATACAGGCACTCATATCTATTCCATTTTACTGCAGGGCCACTACCTGCTCATCTGGTTTGAACAATTTTTGGGACTGCCAATACAGGCACTCAATCTATTCCATTTTACTGGAGGGCCACCTACCTGCTCCTTGGTTTGAAACATTTTTGGGACTGCCACATACAGGCACTCAATCTATTCCATTTACTGCAGGGCCACCTACCTGCCTCTGGTTTGAACAATTTTTGGGACTGCCACTACAGGCACTCATCTATTCCTTTTACTGGAGGGCCACCTACCTGCTCCTCTGGTTTGAAACATTTTGGGACTGCCACATACAGGCACTCAATCTATTCCATTTTACTGCAGGGCCACCTACCTGCTCCTCTGGTTTGAACAATTTTGTGGACTGCCACATACAGGCACTCAATCTATTCCTTTACTGCAGGGCCACCTACCTGCTCCTTGGTTTGAACAATTTTTTGGACTGCCACATACAGGCACTCAATCTTATTCCATTTTACTGCAGGGCCACCTACCTGCCCCTCTGGTTTGAACAATTTTGGGACTGCCACATACAGGCACTCAATCTATTCCATTTTACTGGAGGGCCACCTACCTGCTCCTCGGTTTGAAACATTTTGGGACGCCACATACAGGCACTCAATCTATTCCCATTTACTGGGGGCCACCTACCTGCTCCTCTGGTTTGAAAAATGTTTGGGACTGCCACATCAGGCACTATCCAAAAATTGTCTCCATAGCAGCCTCCACACGTTGTCTCCATTGCTACCTCCACAAAGTCGTCCTATAGCTGCCTCCAACATCGTCCCTTTATCAAACGAGGTGTGTCAGGCAGAAAATTTGGGTTGTTTTCATGGATTCCACATCAAAGTTGTTAACTTTGTCGCCACCCTGCTGTGTATCCACAAAATACACTGGCAAACTTTTACCATTACGGATATTATTTCAGCGTCTTGCGCATCTTTTACATTCACCTCACCCGCATATCCTAAATTATAAGAACGCATACTCACTTGATCTTATACAAAGTTCTTAGAAGTGCTGTTTGGGGAGTAGCCTAGAGGCAGGGGTTTGGATTGGCGAAAGCTCGCCGGCAGCGGAGCGCCAGCTCCATGCCAAGATCCAACAACCATAGTTTTACTGCAGCACCTTTAATCTACTACTAGTTCACTGCACTCCATACATGGTCCCCTTATCAAAACGCTGTGTCAGGCAGAATTTGGGTTGTTTTCATGCTTCCATGTTAACTTTGTCGCCACCCTGCGTGTAATCCCAAAAATATACTGGCAAACTTTTATCATGTACCATATTATTTCAGCGTTCTTGCTCACCTCCTTTGGTCTCCTCTTCTGCCACCCATTGGTTTGAAGCCTGAGTCCATTAGGGTATGTCGCCATGACACTCTCTAACCTGCTGCCGCTGCCTCTGCATGCGCGCCCTATAGTGTCAGGGTCAATTATTGGATGTTTAGATGCGTATCTAGCTTCATTCTGTCACTCTGTCATGGCCATGCTGTTGCCCATAATTTTGGCATAATGGTGCGATTAGAGCAGCCTCAGAGGCATCCATGCATGCTGCCCTGCTGTTTCCTGTCTTCCGTGGTGTTTCCATCCTTTTCGAGGTTCCAGGTGGTTGGCCAAGCTTCCCTGTGCAGAGCCTGGTCCCCTTGAAAAATGCTCGAGTCTCCCATTGACTTCAATGGGGTTCGTTATCGAGACGAGCACTCGAGCATCGGGAAAAGTTCGTCGGCTTTTTCGTATTCATCTACAGTATTGTCTACGATGGAGGTAACACGCTACCGTCTTATCTGAATTATTATGTATTATGGAGCTTTCACATCTTAGAGTAGTAGAGACTTTTCATCTTTGTGGACTTGGACTACATTAGATGGCTGATGTGAGTGCTACATAGTTTACATATTTACACTAGGAGAGGTCGATGTTCTACTTTCTGAGAGGGTGTTATGTTGATTGCCTTACCTGGCCATTTCAACTAGTTGAGTGTTATGGTACTACTGTACTATTTTTAGTGATTTTATATGTCCATGTATTTTTGGTCAGTGTTGTTTGATTTGTCTTTAATAAAGTAATTTCTTATAATTAATGCACTAGTGACACATCATTTTTCTCTTGTAATATAGACATCTATGGATCTCATCATCTTTAATCCGTCTCATCTCTCTTCTATGTGTCAGATACTAGTACAATTTCAGAATCTAACCACATTTTCAGCTCACAGAACTAGATGGATATAATGTATCTGCTTAGAGAGTCCCCACCCACACCCTGGATTTTGCACTGAGGCAGCCTCAGGAGAACTAAAACAGCAATAAAACTGAGTAAAATTGTAAATTAAGGTGTTATTTAACACTGCAGCTTTCAAAGAGGGGGTAGGAGATGGATGTAGAGAGGGTGGAGGGCTCCCCACTCATATAGTCCTCTTCCGAGGACTTCCTCGGGGTAAAAAAAAAAAGAACCCGGAAGATGACAATACACGTGGGGAGCCCTCCACCCTCTCTACATCCATCTCCTACCCCCTCTTTATCTTCATCTACCGTATTGTCTACGATGGGGTAACACGCTACCTGTCTTATCTGAATTATTATGTATTATGGAGCTTTCACATCTTAGAGATTGTTAGGTAGACTTTTCATCTTTGTGGACTTGGACTCTTACATTAGATGGCTGATGTTGAGTGCTACATATGTTTACATATTTACTACTAGGAGAGGTCGATGTTTACAATTTCTCTGAGAGGGTGTTATGTTGATTGGCCTTACCTGGCCATTTCAACTAGTTGAGTGTTATTGGTACTACTGTACTATTTTTAAGTGATTTTATATGTCCATGTATTTTGTGTCAGGTCTGTTTGATTTGTTCTTTAATAAAGTAATTTCTTACTAAATTAATGCACTAGTGACACACATCTTTTTCTTGTAATATAGACATCTTATGGATCTCATCATCTTTAATCCGTCTCATCTCTCTTTCTATGTGTCAGATACTAGTACAATGTTCAGAATCTAACCACATTTTCAGCTCACAGAACTAGATGGATTATAATGTATCTGCTTAGAGAGTCCCCACCCACACCCTGGAATTTTGCACTGAGCAGCCTCAGGAGAACTAAAACAGCAATAAAACTGAGTAAAATTGTAAAGTAAAGGGTTAAAAATGATCTTTAATGTGTTTACATCACTAGGGGATTGGAATTTCAGAATTTTCTTTCATGTGAAAACCCCTTTAAAGTTAAGTGAATGAATACTTTAATTTGCTAATATATTGGTTTATAATATGTATAACTTCAATTTTAAGCAGCATAACAAAAAGTAGATATCAAATAACTAAAAGAATTGCAGAAAAATGCAACAGCTGGATGAGATCACTGGTTTCTGACTATATAATCCTAAAGCAAAAATAATAATTCAATGCACCAACTATAAAGGAATGTGTCAATCACACTTCAAAACTGATACACTATCACTGAATTTAATAAAAACGGATAGATTAGAAATAATTTCTCTTTGCTAAAGCATTAAGTAGTACAGTGAGAAAAAACAGGTAAAAATGAAGTTGAAGATGAGGGATGTTTTTGTCTAATTCATCAATATTGACAGGGCTGCCATCCAAAATTTAGTGGGCCCATGCTGGAAGACTCTTTTAGGCCCCACAATACAGTTCACATTACACACACATACTTACAGTATGATTGTTATCCACACTTGGAGATTAGTCTGTAACTGTATAGAGGTGAAAATGGCATCTGGTAAAAATCAGGTTACTTTCGTAGCTTTCAGAACGCCATGATGTACACCCGTGCTCTGATGGCTGCCTGTCCCCGTCCCCCTGCCCGCACTTACCACTTCCAGCTCCTGGCTATGCTCTGGGTCCCAGCGTGCAGGCCAAATGCATCCTGCCTTCGAGGCCGCGCACTCCCGCTGCTAGGGCGCACGTGCGCTGACTTCTCTGAACTTAAAGGGCCTGCATCCTTCCCATAGGCGCTGGTCACTTCCGGGTTTCCTATATAACCTGGCGGCTCCCTTAACTCCCCGCTTTCACTGAAGTGAAAGCCTCCTGTGTGTATCCCAAGGTCCCATTCCTGTGTGTTTCCCAAGGTCCCATTCCTGTGTGTATCCCGAGGTTCCGTGTCCGATGGTCCGTATCCTGTGGTCCGTGTCCGGTGGTTTGTATCCTGTGGTCCATATCCGATGGTCCGTATCCTGTGGTCCGTGTCCAGTGGTCCGTATCCTGTGGTCTGTGTTCAATGGTCCGTATCCTGTGGTCCGTGTCCTGTGGTCTGTATCCTGTGGTCCGTATCCTGTGGTCCATATCCTCTGGTCCGTCTCCAGTGGTCCATACCCTGTGTTCCATATCCTGTGGTCCATTCCCGTACGACTGTGCTCCTGCTGTGCCGTCCAGGGTTCCAGCCCAGCGGTGTATTCACTCCGTACCAGCGTTACCAGTGCTCTAGGTTCCTGCTGTCATCTCAGGTTGTGACTGTTTCCTGCATTTGTTACCTTGGCTGCCACCGCAGGTCTCACACCATCCCCCGCGGTGGCCCAGAGGCTCCACAGACTCTTCCCAAAGAGACTCTGAGACGGTTCGCCCATCACGAACCGTGACATGACCTCTCCTAACTGCGGCTTATAACTGCTGAAATCACTGCCAAATGTCTTTACTACTTGCTGCACATCTCCACACTGCACAACCATAAATATCACAGTCACTTACAGTATAATGTCATCTGGAAACCGTGCCCAACACTGTACTCCTAAATAAAATAATTGTAGGATCCCCCTGACTTATTTAGAATAAGCGCAAAGTACTCCACTTAATAATGCTTTATACAGCAACCTTCTGAAACAGGATCGATACCTTAACTGCAAGAAGATTCTTTGAGTTCTGTCTGGTGTGCTGGGGAGATGGCCCAAGTGCCCACAGAAAGGGCTCTGAGTGCTGCCTCTGGCACCCATACCATAGGTTTGCCATGTTAGAGATTTTTATCTAGGACTCAAAACAGTCCTTCATGTTGTACAGGCGGCTTTCAAATTAACTCTTTCATGGTTGACTCTTAGTGTATGTAAAGATCTTCCCCAACGTTTAATCTCTCAAATGCATAATATCACAGACAAAGAGTCATCAAAGAGGCGTGAATAGAATACTGTAAAGCTATTGGCCATAATCAATTTACCAGCACATTCTGTGAAAAAATTAACAGGCCTTGGTCACAGACATGTTTATCTACAGAATGTCTCAGGAAGCTTCTTCATAACCAAAACAAATGACAATAAAACATAGGCCGAAGGACAGTAAAAATGCCAAGGATAATGTGGAAGGCAAACAACAGTTTAAATAAGAAAAATAGCTGAATTAAAACATTTAACTCTATAGCTTCTGAGTGGGCAACATACCCCCCGGACCTGTAATGGCGTCTTAGTTCTCTTGCTCAAGATGGCTGCCGTAGAGGAATATATCACCAACAGCCACCACTGTCCTAGGGAATACCTGCAGCCCAAAGTGGAATGGTCTCAACACCCCCCCCCCTAAATTCAGAAATAGAATCTATACATAGCACCAATCAGTACAGGATTTGTAATCCAAAAAAAGAGGAAAATCAGAGGTAAATATGCATAATAAAGTCTAATATGCAAATTAGCAACACAGAAGTATTCCAATGTAAGCATATAGCCACCTCAATCAAGTGGCAGGAGCATGTCGATATAAAAGTAAAAGTGCAGTCAAGCAATGATGGATTCCATAACAGACAGACCAAGCAGCAGGTGGGAGGATTCACAGTTGTTTTGCTGCACTAGAAGACTTCCTCAGGGGTCAATTCCTTTAATCTGCCAGGTGACCTCCATCATACAAATGGAGAGAAAGGGGAGGTCCTTCGAATAACAAGCAATCAGTGTAAAGGCATGATGTAATTATACAGCCACAGGCGGTCTTACATGTGAATGGAGGATAATAAGTGTGATTAAGCAGCTGTGCTCCGTAGTATCAGATTGACACATGTAGTGGTCTTATTGGAAGTGCGTCGGAGCTTAGGCGGAATTAAACATATATCACACGCCATTGTCTATGAGTATCCATAGTAAAGGATGCTCCTACTAGTGTATGTGCAAGCTTCAATCAAAAACCAAGACTAAGTCAAATGACAAAGTGAAAATGACCAATAGATTAGATATTAGGAACCAAAGTACATAAATGTTTACTGAAAAGCGATATTTCGCAAGTGCTATGATTATTGGAAGGTATATGCCCTATACATCCCGTACAACCATAGTTACCAAGGGGAAAACAAACACCATAAAGTATGCATTAACCAATATTTCAGTTTTTTGGTGGACTTTCTGTCCCTAAAGTACTATACAACATAATATAAGAGCCAAATACAACTTTTTTGGTGCACCTTTAACATGGGGTGTGCGACACACCTTTTTGGACTTTTCACTTCTTCAGACTTTGCATTTTAAATGGTTTTAAGGCAGCACTGCCCTTTTTCCACAGGTAACATTCAATAGAGAATTTACATTATTTTTAATAATGTCATCTGCTGAGTAAAGACAGTAGAGAAGGACCATTCATTAGATTGGACTTCCTCATCACACTCCTCCTCACTTTAGCATGTTACCAAAGAATCCTTTTTGTTGTTCTTTCCTGTCTGTGCTTCTTATCTCTGTGTGTCCCTAACGGAATCTAAGAGGGAGGGATCTGGAGGGAGGAGCTGATGCTCCCTGCTCACTTTGGAGGGAGAGGAAAACCATGTGATCTTGCTTTCTGTGCAGCTAGCAGAAGTGAATGCTGCTGTGTGAACTCTCCTGCAAAGAATATGTTTGGAATACATCTCCATCTGGGATCCGACAACGTCAAGCTGTTTCACATACTCTTCACTCCTCTGCAGACCCCTTTTCCCCCACTCCCTGCTCTCTGGAAATATTCACAGTAGGAATAGTGATAATCATCAGTCCTTACTCAGTTTCACTGCTGGTTTTCACTACTTATTCCATGCTCAGCTATGTGAGGAATGCTGCCAGGTTAAGTTACTTTATAATTCCTGTATTTACTAACTATGCAAAGCTCAGTGGATTTATTTGTTGAAATCTCATTGGATTAGATGCTAAGGTCCTTCATGGGAGAACACAAAGCATCATAGGAATTTTGGGCAGCTCCAGAGAATAAAAACTCTGAAAAGTAAAAGCTAGGAAACATAATGGACATCATTTTGTTTGTTTTGTAAATAAATATCTTAATTAGTGTTGAGCAAACCCAAGCCCCCAATTTCAGTTTCATACTGTACATGGCTGGTTCAGCATCCACAACCCTGGGTACGCATTCAGAGAAAATGTGGCAACCTGGGTGATTGACTGCTGAGCAGCCAATCTAACAGCTTGCATCCCTTAGCAACCACAGTCAAGTCCCAATTTCACATGTCAAGTTGCCATTTCATACAAGAGACAGATGTAGATTGCTGTAGGTTGCTGATCTTGATAGGGTCAGTCAGAAAGGAACAGACTTATCAAAAACAAATGATTGCCCTTTTTCAGGACAGTTAGGTAGGGAGCGGAGGGTGCATATTGCTACTCATAGGTTGCTACATTGCAGTACTATTGCACTTCCCGCATTATACAGTCATATATTAAAGGAGCAGTTTTCGTATTATTTGCATTTCCAGCATAGCATCACAATAAATTAGGTTAGGAAAATATGTCCAACTTATTAATTAATTAATTATTATAGAGTACTGATTCAAAGGAAGGCAAAATTCTACATCATACAGCAGAACCTTAAAGTAACAGTCAGGGACTCAGCATAGAAAAACCAGCTCACAGTGTGCCATTTTTTCAGACAGCACGCAGAGGACAGAATACATGTCATTTGCAAGCTGTGCCACCAGTCTATAAAGCACTATCAAAGCCTTAACAAGTGGAAACACCCCCATAAAATTTGCAGAAATTTTTATCGCTGTCGCTATCGCTGAACCTCATGCTTGGGAAGGTGGTGTGAGATAACAGCTTGGAACCTAGTAATGGCCTTGTGCTTAGCCATTATTGATGCACATCCCTTGCCTTGTGCTTATGCACAACTTGGCGATGCAAATGTTCCTTACCAATTACACAGACATGCCTAATCTGCAGAAAAAAGTGTGTGGCATGTGTGAACATTTCCAACATTCACACCCTGTTGCTGCATTCACTACATTTAAATTTTAGACTGACAATTCGCTGTACAATTCGCTGGATTCAAAACTTAAACAGACAAATTCGGAGCAATTAGTGGTTCGCTGGCCCTTTAAATTTCAGATGACCAGCGGGCATGTGCCCTAGGAGGTGGAGACATGTGCACTGAAGTGAGGAGACCCTCACTGGAGCACGGCTAGGTAAGTGAGGCTGCTGGCGTGAGGGGGCACACGGAGGCAAACTGGTGCGCCTGCGACGCGGAACATGGGTCGCAGGAGCACCCATGACACCACAGGGGGTCTGAAAAATAGTAAAAGAAAAAAAACTAAATGTTCGACTCAACCCCCTTTCCCTATAACTGATATAAAAATAAATAAACATAAAATATTCCCAGCATCGAACCATGTAACGGAAAATATCACCCAAATGTCAGAAACAACACTTTTTCAGCATTTTACAACATATAGCACTCAACACAGCTCTGTACACCAAAGTATGAAAAAGTCATTAGCCCCAAAAGATGGGAAACAAAACAAAACTTTTCACAGGAAGTGAACACAATTGAACACAATAAAACCTATACAAATTATACAAAGAGTGCATAATGAAAGATGCAAAAACCAATCCCACAAGAAAATAACGAACATATGTTTTTTCACCAATTTTACTGCTTTTGGAATTTTTCTACCACTTCCCACTACAATTTCCCAACTATAATTTGTTATGAAGAAAACAAGCCCTCATACAGCTTTATACATGAAAAATAGGAAAGTTATGGATTGTTGAATGTGGGGAGTGAAAAATGGAAACACATAAATAAAAATGGGCCAGGTTGTTAAGCGGTTAAACAGCTAAAATGGATTTCAACAAATAATATGACCTTAGAATTAGACCTTAGGTACAAAGATTTTAGTGGCACAATAATAACTAGAATATGAGGCTAATATATATTCAAATTCTATAATGCAGTAGTAGTATTTTAATGTAAAGTTTATATCTATGTATTATTTTAATGCATGAATACTAATAAAGAAAACACCATGAATTGTACTATTAGAGTCTACGTCTTTCAGCGGTGATAGATAAGGAATACTGAACTAGCAATAATAATTAATGTCTCAAGGAGATGAAACTTGACATGCTCAGACTGCTGTCTCCATGTAATCAGTATTTTATAGAAAGAGAGAAACAGCTCCATGTAATTTTAAGCAAGACCGGATAAAAACTGACAGAAATTTGTGATAAGGAAAGTCTAATGTGCGTATTAATCATGTTTATGGTGCTTCATTTGCTGATATATTAGCCTAACCTCCCTTTAGAAATTTACTTGTGATCACCAGTGGCTGGATCGCTGGACCAAACCTATGTTTTTACAATTAGTATTTCAAAAGCTGTATTAATTAACAACAATTGACTTCTGTAGTATTGTTTTTGCAGTAAATCATACATAAATCATTCTGAAACACTTGTGTCAGCTGCAAAGATCAGAAATGCTGAACATTTTAACTTGAACATAAATATGTCATAATATGTTTGTATGACTCTGTGGTTAGTGCTTTCAATTATCCTAATTGTCAGTACAATAGAAAAAAATGTGTTGTGTTCTTCAGAGAGCATAATGCGGCAAACAAGATACATACTAGAAACAGAAGAATAATTCCTTCATGGTTTTATGATGTTATAAGACAGAAGGTATGTTCTTTTATGTAAATATAGTAGGTAGACAGACTGCATCTAAACATTTTTCCATACCTTCCAAGTAAAATTAACAAACAATGTGAAAACTACAAATATTTATTAGCCTTAATGCATAAAACCACTAAATAGAATCCACTGATACATCAGCAAACAAGTCAATAATAATAAGTAGTTTTCTATGTAGAACCATCAACATCCCGGGTTACATACAAGATAGGTTCCATACGTTTGTTCTTAAGTTGAATTTGTATGTAAGTCGAAACTGTATATTTTATAATATAAATTTTTTTAAAATGTTTTTTGCCTCAGTGACGATTGTAGTTTCAACATTTTTTGCCTCTATTTGGACCAAGGATTATTAATAAAGCTTCATTACAGACACCTTACAGCGGATCATTGCCGTCTGGGACTATAGTAAAGCATCCAGAGAGCTTCACCAGAGGTCACAGTGGGCAGAGGGGTCCGTCTTTAACTAGAGGTCGTCTGTAAGTCAGGTCTTCTTTAGTAGGGGATAGCCTGTATTATACATGTACACATAAAATCAGACATAGCAGAGCAATAACATTGTCAGAGGAAACAATATGAATGAGGGCTCTTCTGATAAGAGCTTATGCAACATCCTCCACTATGCAGGGGTGTTGCATTTACCATCTATGACAGTGATGGGCAACCTTTTGAGCTTGGTGTGTCAAAATTCGCCAAAAAACCGAGCATTTTTGCAGAAGATATTTGTATCCAAAATGATCCAAAACTTGAATTTGCCTCTGAAATACTTTGATTTACCGAGGTTAATCTAATCCATAATTGCTGTTCTATGTCTGGCCAAATATTTAAGTGAAACTTAACTTTAGGGTGCATTTGCACAAAGGTAATGGAGACCGATATCCTGTCAACACACAAGCCCCCCCCTCAGCCCACAAACAGTACTTCTTATGTAATATGCACTTCCCCCTAAGGCTCTTTTAGCATATTTCTTCATTGCAGCAAATCTGCTTTTATCCTTTTGTAAGATGCAATTAAGGAGGTTGGGTTTCTAGATCAGGCAGTCAGGCCACCCCACCTCCTAACTGCTCTGTCCTCAGCCCACTCCATGCATTTTCACAGCCCTGCCTTTAAATGTCCACATCATTGTCGTACAATCACGAGATCTTGCGCATTTGAACACAAAAACCAACTAGGCCCACATACAACGTATCCTATTCAGCTGTCAATATTATAGAACTGACAATACCAAAACAAAGAGCTAAAAAATGTTTAGAAAGAATGTATATATACTTTATTAACATTCCAAATAATGCACATATACTATATAACTCCCAAAAGAATTTGGGGAATTACAAAATATAAGGGAAACAAGATGTCCCAGATGGAAAATGGGACCACACAGAGTACCAATTTGATCTTAAAGCCTGCAATGATGTAGGCTCTAGAGATGAGCGAACATACTCGTCCGAGCTTGATGCTCGTTCGAGCATTAGCGTACTCGAAACTGCTCGTTGCTCGGACGAATACTTCGGCCGCTCGAGAAAATGGCAGCTCCCGCCGTTTTGCTTTTTGGCGGCCAGAAACAGAGCCAATCACAAGCCAGGAGACTCTGCACTCCACCCAGCATGACGTGGTACCCTTACACGTCGATAGCAGTGGTTGGCTGGCCAGATCAGGTGACCCTGGGATAGACTAGCCGCTGGCCGCGCTGCTCGGATCATTCTGTCTCTGGAGGCCGCTAGGGAGAGAGCTGCTGCTGGTCAGGGAAAGCGTTAGGGTGTTCTATTAGCTTACTGTTAGGCAGGAGTGATTCTCAAAGAACCCAACAGCCCTTCTTAGGGCTACAATAACGTTCTACTTTTTTTATTTTAATTTGCATCTTTTACCATTTTGTGAGGAATTAGCAGGGGGACTTGCTACCGTTGTGTTTAGCTCTTAGTGGCACACATATCCATAGCAAAGACCGAAGTGGGAAAATTCAGTAGGGGTTGGATTTCTATTAGGCAATAACTCAGTGTCATCTCATCTGGCATAGTAGTGTGCTTCCTTTGATACTTGGCTAGAAAATAGCCATAGGAGAATACAAACAGCTTCTTGAAGCCTACAGTAGCGTTCTATATATTTGATTTCTGGTTGATCTGCTGGTGGCTTTAGTTTCTGCAGTGCATGTACTTGCCAATTCTGAGCAATTTGTAGTGAGACTTGCGACCGCTGTGTTCTGCGCTTAGTGGCGCACATATCCATAGCAAAGGCTGAAGTGGGAAAATTCAGTAGGGGTTGGATTTCTATTAGGCACTAACTCAGTGTCATCTCATCTGGCATAGTAGTGTGCTTCCTTTGATACTGGCTAGAAAATAGCCATAGGAGAATACAAAAGCTTCTTGAAGCCTACAGTAGCGTTTTAATATTTGATTTCTGGTTGATCTGCTGGTGGCTGTAGTTTCTGCAGTGCATGTAATTGCCAATTCTGAGCAATTTGTAGTGAGACTTGCGACCGCTGTGTTCTGCGCTTAGTGGCGCACATATCCATAGCAAAGGCTGAAGTGGGAAAATTCAGTAGGGGTTGGATTTCTATTAGGCAACAATCAGTGTCCTCTCATCTGGCATATGTAGGTGCTTCCTTGATACTTGGCTAGAAAATAGCCATAGGAGAATACAAAAGCTTCTTGAAGCCTACAGTAGCGTTATATATTTGATTTCTGGTTGATCTGCTGGTGGCTGTAGTTTCTGCAGTGCATGTACTTGCCAATTCTGAGCAATTTGTAGGGAGACTTGCGACCGCTGTGTTCTGCGCTTAGTGGCGCACATATCCATAGCAAAGGCTGAAGTGGAAAATTCAGTAGGGGTTGGATTTCTATTAGGCAATAACTCAGTGTCATCATCTGGCATAGTAGTGTGCTTCCTTTGATACTTGGCTAGAAAATAGCCATAGGAGAATACAAATAGCTTCTTGAAGCCTACAGTAGCGTTCATATATTTGATTTCTGGTTGATTGCTGTGGTGGCTGTAGTTTCTGCAGTGCATGTACTTGCAATTCTGAGGAAATTTGTAGTGAGACTTGCGACGCGGTTTCTTGCGCTTAGTGGCGCACTATCCATAGCAAAGGCTGAAGTGGGAAAAACAGGAGGGGTTGGATTTCTATTAGGCAATAACTCAGTGTCATCTCATCTGGCATAGTAGTGTGCTTCCTTTGATACTTGGCTAGAAAATAGCCATAGGAGAATACAAACAGCTTCTTGAAGCCTACAGTAGCGTTCTATATATTTGATTTCTGGTTGATCTGCTGGTGGCTGTAGTTTCTGCAGTGCATGTACTTGCCAATTCTGAGCAATTTGTAGTGAGACTTGCGACCGCTGTGTTCTGCGCTTAGTGGCGCACATATCCATAGCAAAGGCTGAAGTGGGAAAATTCAGTAGGGGTTGGATTTCTATTAGGCACTAACTCAGTGTCATCTCATCTGGCATAGTAGTGTGCTTCCTTTGATACTTGGCTAGAAAATAGCCATAGGAGAATACAAATAGCTTCTTGAAGCCTACAGTAGCGTTCTATATATTTGATTTCTGGTTGATCTGCTGGTGGCTGTAGTTTCTGCAGTGCATGTACTTGCCAATTCTGAGCAATTTGTAAATTTTTGGGACTGCCACATACAGGCACTCAATCTATTCCATTTTACTGGAGGGCCACCTACCTGCTCCTCTGGTTTGAAAAATGTTTGGGACTGCCACATACAGGCACTATCCAAATTAAATTGTCTCCATAGCAGCCTCCACACGTTGTCTCCATTGCTACCTCCAAAAGTCGTCCATATAGCTGCCTCCATACATCGTCCCTTTATCAAACGAGGTGTGTCAGGCAGAAATTTGGGTTGTTTTCATGGATTCCACATCAAAGTTGTTAACTTTGTCGCCACCCTGCTGTGTTATCCACAAAATATACTGGCAAACTTTTACCATTTAGGGATATTATTTCAGCGCTTCTTGCGCATCTGTTTACATTCCCCTCACCCGGCATATCCTAAACTTATAAGAACGCTACTACACTTGATCTTATACAAAAGGTTCTTAGAAGTGCTGTTTGGGGAGTAGCCTAGAGACAGGGGCTTGGATTGGCGAAAGCTCGCCTGGCAGCGGAACGCCAGCTCCATGCGCATCATGCGCTTCTTGCGCATCTGTTTACATTCCCCTTTCACCCGCCAATCCTGCTAAACTTATAAGAACGCTAATACACACTGATCTTATACAAAAGTGCTGTTTGGGGAGTAGCTAGAGACAGGGGCTTGGATTGCGAAAAGCTCGCCTGGGCAGCGGAGCGCCAGCTCCATGCGCCATTCATGCGCTTCTTGCGCATCATTGTTTTAGCATTCCCCTCACCGGCATATCCTAAAACTTATAAGAACGCTACTACATTGATCTTATACAAAAAGTGCTGTTTGGGGAGTAGCCTAGAGACAGGGGCTTGGATTGGCGAAAGCTCGCCTGGCAGGGAACGCCCAGCTCCATGCGCATCATGCGCTTCTGCGCATCTGTTTACATTCCCCTCACCCGCATATCCTAACTTATAAGAACGCTACTACACTTGATCTTATACAAAAGTGTGTTTGGGGAGTAGCTAGAGACAGGGGCTTGGATTGCGAAAGATCGCCTGGCAGCGGAGCGCCAGCTCCAATGCGCATCATGCGCTTTCTGCGCAATCTGTTTACATTCCCCCACCCGGCATATCTAAACTTATAAGAACGCTACTACACTTGATCTTATACAAAAGTGCGTTTGGGGAGTAGCCTAGAGGACAGGGGCTTGGATTGGCGAAAGCTCGTCTGGCAGCGGAGCGCCAGCTCCATGCCAAGATCCAACTAACATAGTTTTAACTGCAGCACCTTTAATCTACTACTAGTTCACTGCCTCCATACATGGTCCCCTTATCAAACGAGCTGTGTCAGGCAGAATTTTGGGTTGTTTTCATGGCTTCCATGTTAACTTTGTCGCCACCCTGCTGTGTAATCCACAAAATATACTGGCAAACTTTTATCATGTACCGATATTATTTGAGCACTTCTTGCTCACCTCCTTTGGTTCCTCTCTGCCACCCATTGGTTTGAAGCCTGAGTCCATTTAGGGTATGTCGCCATGACACTCTCTAGCCTGCTGCCGCTGCCTCTGCATGCCGTCCCCTATAGTGTCAGGGTCAATTATTGCATGTTTTAGATGCTATCTAGCTTCATTCTGTCACTCTTGCCCATAATTTTGGCATAATGGTGCGTTTTAAGCAGCCTCAGAGGCATCATGATGCTGCCCCTGCTGTCCTGTCCATTTCCGTGGTGTTTCATCCTTTTCTGAGGGTTCCAAGGTGTTGCCAAGCTTCCCTGTGCAGAGCCATTGGTCCCCTTGGAAAAATGCTTCAATGGGGTTCGTTATTCGAGACGAGCACTCGAGCATCGGGAAAAGTTCGTCTCGAATAACGAGTACCCGAGCATTTTAGTGTTCGCTCATCTCTAGTCAGCACATTTTGCAAAAAATGACATGTCCCACAGCTCTGTACACAGAAGTATATGAAAGTTATTAGCGCCAGGAGATGGCAAAATAAGGATTTTTTTTTACAAAATGCTTACATTTTTCTAAATGTATTAAAACACATTAAAATCTATATAAATTTTGTATCCCCGTAATCGTACCAGTCCAAAGAATAAAGAAGACATGTGATTTGGGGCGCACAGTGAAAGCTGTTAAAAACAGGCCCACAAGAAAATGTTGCTAATTAGAGATGAGCGAGCACTAAAATGCTCGAGTGCTCGTTATTCGAGACGAACTTTTCCTGATGCTCGAGTGCTCGTCTCGAATAACGAGCCCCATTAAAGTCAATGGGAGACTCGAGCATTTTTCAAAGGGACCATGGTTCGGGAATAAAATGTGTTATTTAATTGAAAAAGAATGTCTTCCGATAAGTTAGCAGATGTATGCAAACATCTGCAATCTATTCTTCACTGTTCCGCACGTATATTATCTCCCGACAAGTTAGCAGATGTGAAGAACAGTGAAGAATAGAATAAAAACAGTGAACACAGTGAACACAGGATCATTTAAGTGAAAAACACAGTGAAGAATAGATTGCATCTGCTTACTTGTCGGGGATCCGCTCCTCTTCTTCCACTGAAGTGTCCCCGATCTCTCTGCACTGCTCCCCGGTGCCTCTCCGTGCTGCCGCCCCGGTGCCTCTCCGTGCTGCCGCCCCGGTGCCTCTCCGTGCTGCCGCCCCGGTGCCACTCCGTGCTGCCGCCCCGGTGCCACTCCGTGCTGCCGCCCCGGTGCCACTCCGTACTGCGGCTCCCCGGTGTGTCTCCGTGCTGCTGCTCCCCGGTGTCTCCGTGCTGCTGCTCCCCGGTGTCTCCATGCTGCTGCTCCCCGGTGTCTCAGTGCTGCTGCTCCCCGATGTCTCCGTGCTGCTGCTCCCCGGTGTCTCCGTGCTGCTGCTCCCCTGTGTTTCTGTGCTACTCCCTGTGTTCTTCAATGTGTTCTTCACACATATATATTGTTCTTCACATACTATTTTGTTCGCACCGTTCCGCGCGTATCTTCCGACAAGTAAGCAGATGTGCAGAACATCTGCAATCTATTCTTCACTGTGTTTTTCACTTAAATGATCCTGTGTTCACTGTGTTCACTGTTTTTATTCTATTCTTCATTGTTCTTCACTGTGTTTTTTTAATTAAATGCTCGATCTCGAGCAGGGGAAATACTCGTCCGAGCAACGAGCCGTTTCGAGTACCTTAATACTCGAACGAGCATCAAGAGGAGTATGCTCGCTCATCTCTATTGCTAATGCATTTTTCCAACAATTTCACAGAACTTGGAATCTATTTCAAGCTTCCTGGTACATGGCATGGAATGTTAAATACCGCCACTATAAAGTGCAAAAGGGACAAATTGTTAAGGAGTTAAAAAAATAAAATAATACTGAATGAACCAGTCATCAGCCATTACAGATATTTACCAAAATCAAGGTACATGGTGCTGAAGACTAACCTGTTTAAATGATATGTTAGGTCATCTTCACACTGCCTACCCCTTATGACTTTTGACCCTTTCTTCCCTTATGCTATCAAATAAAAAAAATCAGAAACTTACCTTTCCCGATTTCCCCACAGCAAAAATAATTTTTCTATTTACTGTATAATACATTAAAATACTTGATGAAAATATATATTATGTACAGTATGTGCATGCATGTGATTTTGTGTGCTACCACAGGAGATTACTTTCACATATAAGTGATAAAAGCCTAATTAGCTGTTGACCTTTCTTATCTTCTCAATAGTCTTTACAGTTTTAATGTTAAATTATCTTTTACAAAGTGGCACATGACATCATGTTTGTTTCAAGAGCACTTCTGTTAACATTCAGATGCTGCTTCTGCTTTATCTGCGACAAGTGTTATATGACACATGTCCTTATCCCAATCATACCAACTAATACTTGTATGCAGCTGTTAAATGCAGGGCCATAATAACTGGCAGAGACACTGCAGAACAAATAACTAAAACTGACATGAAAATTTACTATCTGTATACAAGATATACTGTGAATTTTATTTTTTTGCTTTTTATTTCACTTTTTTAGTTTTTACATGTCTAAAAAAAAATAATGTTGAGGTAGTGGCTACTTTATTCTGCAAATCTGACAAATATTCACCTCTCCTGGATGCTCTCTTGCTTCTGTGGCTCCTGATGCAAGAAGTATGCGCCCGCATCAGGACCTAAAGCAAAGCAATGCCCAGAATAGGAGAGGTACCATGAGTGGTGACTTCTTGTCAGCTATACTACATTGATTGCTCCTAGATAATCTACTGCTACAATGGTCAGGGACCCATAGCTGATCAGTACCTTTAGGAGAAGAGGACCCTTAGGGGAGTACTTGTTCACTAGTACATGTACTGTTCTCTTCACTCTAAGATCCTCTCCTGCTTTTATGTGTCTTGGACAATGTATTTATTGGGGTCATGGGTCTGTATTAATATTAATTGTTCCTTTCCATAGCTGCAATGTTAAAAAATCATTTTGTAAACTTATATGCTACTCATCTGATTACACTAAACGAGTCCTGCATATTAACTTTTACTTTCATTGGTCTGCCTCCTTGTACTTGATTGACAGGTCTCACTACTAGGACATTTTGAAGTGTGTAACATTGAGAGAGAGCTCTGTTATACCCTGTTTCCCCGAAAATAAGACAGTGTCCTTAAAAGGCACTAGGTCTTATTTTCAGGGGATGTTTTATTTTTCCATGAACAAGAATTTACATTTATTGGTGAATAAAAAAAATCTTCTAAAACATCCTTATAACTCTCCAAACTCTGAATTATTGGAATATTTGGCCCCAATCTCTCATGTTTAGCAATAGCACTTTCCTTAATTGACCACTTCATGTCCATGTAGCTGCTTGTAACTTATTTGTCCTGCAACAGTCAGTAATTTTATTCCACAATTCTTCACCAATGTCACAACCTCTTGCAGCATCTAAAAAAAAATCTACTAATACTAATGCACGGCTTGAGGGGAGCTGCTGCAATGACTGTCGCTAGGTCTTATTTTCAGGGGAGGCCTTATATTTCTAAGATTGAACAAAATTGTACTAGGTCTTATTTTCGGGGGATGTCCTATTTTAGGAGAAACAGGGTATTACCGGGCACTTCATGTCATGTGACCGATGTCATGTCTTCTAAGGTCCTTTATGCAGTCACATTTTCAACATCTACCACATGTATGTATCTGATCACATTAAATCACAACAGCCTCCCTAAAGGCTTGGGGAGGAGTAAATGTCCATGGAGGCCTGCTGTGGTTGGATACATACATACATAGGATAGATGTTGCAAATGTAACTGTGTAAAGGATCTTACATGACATCAGCCTGGTCACATTACAGTAAGCGCTGAATGCTGAGAAGAGACATGGGACATAGAGAGGAGTAGTTACCATTACTTATAGGATTCTACAGGACCTGTCACTAGCTGTATTTGTGAAAATGTGGTAACAGGTTCCCTTTAAACTATAAAAAAGACATCCCCATTTTGCAGAAACACAAGTGAAAGAGGCTTAGGTACAGATTTAACTGATGCACTTATTTCTGATTATTCTCTTTACTAACATTTTGTTTCTAACCTTAAATCTCAGTTAGACTAAGCTTGCAATGTTGACCAGTTGTCTAGAGTAGTTATCAAGTGTGCAGAGACAGAAAGGGTTATGAATCAGGGTTCACTCTCCCTTTCCCTTTCATGACTTGGCAGAATAAGTAAGTAAAGGCGGTCCCCTACTTAAGAACACTCCACTTACATACGACCCCTAGTTACAAACGGACCACTGGATATTGGTAATTTATTGTACTTTAGTCCTAGGCTACAATAAACAGCTGTAACAGTTATCTAATGTCTCTGTACTGAAGCTTTATTGTTAATCCTGATTCTTATGACAATCCAACATTTTAAAAATCCAATTGTCACAGAGACCAAAAAAGTTCTGGCTGGGATTACAATTATAAAATATACAGTTCCGATTTACATACAAATTCAACTTAAGAACAAACCAACAGGTCCTATCTTGTATGTAACCCGGGGACTGCCTGTATTTTTCTAGCATTTTTTACCATATGCCTATTCTGAGGTTAGCTAAGATGGTAGACACAAATAGAGGAATTTAAAAACAGGATATTCCTTACAATCTACTTTGTCATGGCTTGTACACTAGTTTTTAGGAATAAGAGTCAGAAATGAGTAAATACATCTTTCTTATTACCCCACATTATGCCACTAGGCTTCCTGAAAATTCTGTTTGGTGTAAAGGGGACTGCCTAACAAGGCAAAGTTTTCCTTTTCCCAATCTGGTAAATACATTTGCATATTTTCTTCCCAGAATTCCAAATATGACCAATGTAGGTACTTAATGGCAAATTTTTCTCGAGCAGTTTAGTTTCTTCCCTGACCTTTCTTGGACACCAAGAAAAAAAGCAGCTGTTTTCTTTCGAGAAATGTACCCATTTTTATTACTTATTCTAAATTGTTTTGAATCTGAAGCCTAATACATGTATTTCAGATGCCTGTAGGTTGAGCAACATTTGAACCAAAGCTTATTTTGCTGTTCTGTTCACTTGATACATTCTTGACGCGAGGCACATCATTTTTCAAATGCATGAACAATTACATCATGTTTTCATAGCATGAAAAGTATCGGTCCTGATTAGATTTCCACCATTCTTGGCACCTCTCGGCTAACAAATGGATTCTAGGTTTTCTTGAGCACAGAATGACTTTCATTCACATTGTTTAATCTGACTTTTCTTATCTGCTGTTAAATTGCTTCACTCCTAGCACTGGTGATGACGTTAAAGAAAATAACCATGAACATATCTTAGAACATTAGTCATCTCACCTGCAATATAGATGGATGTTTATCTGTACTATGCATGGAGACACGGAGGATTGCTTTCTGCTGGTATATGTCTTGTATTTTAACATTTTAGAAATAAACATCTGCCTACAACTACAACATTTGGAAACTAACAAATATATAAACCTTTCCTGATCTCTGTGGTTTTAATACCTTATGCATCCAAGTAAAATTGTTAATCTTTTCTTTTACATTGCAATTTCAAATTTATTTTGTAGCGTATTGGCTGTGCTCCAATAACACTTAATAGAGTTGTCAGAAAGTGAAATATTACATTCTTATATTAGATCGCAGAAAACATTTTCTATTGTTAAATAAGTGGTTGATATTGTGGTTATATTTGTTATACCTGAAATATTGATCTCAGCCGGAGGATACACCTGGTAGTAGCCAGTGGTCCCAAAACATTCATCCTCCTTTACATGGATGATGAGTGCACCAGCCAATACTAAATATGTTTGTTAAAGCCATGTCTACACAAAGTATTTTATATTGTTCCATTTGAAAACTCCTGTGAGAAAAAGTAAATGATAAATCTGAAAAATAATTGTTGAACACAAATTAGCATATTATGGAACCCATATGTTGCCCATTTGACACAAGTTTTTCTATTACCTACGGTAATTTTTATTTGCACTTTTTTTGAACTGAGGAAATTTACCAAGTAAGTTATTTCTACTAGTTTTGTATCAAGACTAATATTAGTTGACTCTATGACCTTTGCAAAAAGTTGGAATACTTTCTAGAGCAGATGTGACACATTGTATGACCATCCCTTTGAATTACTACACTGAGTTTGAAAAATGACATTACTGAAGCCAGAAGAAGAGTGAAGAAATCAGGCTGAAGCCAGCACATGTAGAACCATGCCTAACAAGGTCCATAGCCCGGAGGTGGAGCATTTGTGTTTCTAAGAACATCATGTGTGCATGTGTATAATGAAAACAGGGGGTTTTCAGGCATCACTGCAATATTTTCCACATCTCTCTTGTATGTCAATATGGTTCAGCGCCTGTGTCATAGAAAAAAAAATGGAAGAAATACAATATTCTCACGCTGTATTACAAAGGAAATACTATGGTCTACCCATTCTACTTGTACATTTCTTCAGTAACAGAAAGAGAGAATGTTGTAGGAGGAAGACCTTTTCATATAACCATGCATACTATGAAGAATAGGAAGTTTTTAATGTTTTATGTTCTGTGAAAACATCTACACTAGCATATAGAAGCAAACCATGGTGGATAATAAAGTTTAATGTCCCACATATAAACTGCAATGTTAAAACAAATTAGTTGGTAAAAAGCTAAATAAACATATACAGGCGGTCCCCGATGTATGAACCCCTGACTTACAGACGACCTCTAGTTACAAACAGACTTTTCTGCACTGTGACCTCTGGTGAAGCTCTCTGGATGCTGAAAATTAATTGAACTTTATCCCCAGGCTCCAATGATCAACTGTAAGAGTTATCAAACGTGTCAGCACTGAAGCTTTATAGTTATTTTAATAATGTGAAAATCCAATTGTCGCAGGGATTTACACTTCCACTTACAAAATATACTTGATCTGAAAAACCTACAGAACCTATGTTGTATGTAACACAAGCACTGCCTGTATATTACACATAGTAACAACAACATGATTTTATGGAGGTAAGCTAGCATTTTTTTACTTGACAAAGAAACTATCTCCCCACAGCTCGTGGAACATTTTCACTCTTTGTTTCATCGTAACCAATTGGTAAGATCAAAAAAGTTCTTTTTTGCTAATTAATGTACACTCTGCACCCCATCTTGACAGAAAAAAATACAGGAATGTAGATATTTTGGCTAATTTATTAAACAAGAAAAACTGAATGATCACTTTGTCATAATGATTCAAACCATTTGCTCTGTATTGAGTAGAAGCATCTTTTAAACTAATATGGCCATCAGTCTTCTCAGGAATGATGTAAAAAAAAAATTTCACACCTGTATTTGGGGAACTTCTTTTGTAACCTTGGCCACATCCGTGCTTTGTCTCTGAGCTCCAAGGACAGTTCCTTAGACCTCATGATTCTCATGTGCTCTGAAATGCATATAGACAGATGTGTGCCTTTTCTAATCAAGTCCAATCAGTTTAATTTAACACAGTTGGACTCCAGTGGAGGATCAGGAGGAAATAGACAGCATATGAGCCGAGCCCTCTCCATAGCCGGTAAGTCTTTGCTGCATATTGCAGCAAAGGCTTACCAGTAACACCCACGATCATTGCTATTGCCAATCACAGGTGTTTTCCCGCCGATCGAAAAGATTTTGAAAAAAAAAACAATTTGTACAGGAGGTTTTAATTTTTGTAAATGTATGAAAACATTATGTACCTATAAAAATTTGGTATTCCCATGATTGCACTGACCCAAATAATAAAGAAGACATGTCATTTGTGGTGCACAGTGAAAGCTGTAAAATCCAAGCCCACAAGAAAACGTCATAAATGCGTTTTTTCATCATTTTCACTCCATTTGGAATTTTTTTCCCGCTTCCCAGTGCACAGAATGGAATATTAAATACTGTCACTATGAAGTGCAATTTGTTACGCAAAAAATAAGCCATCACACAGCTCCGTACACGGAAAAATAAAAAAGTTATAGATTTTTGAAGGTGGTGAGTGAAAAAACTAAAAAGGGACAGGCAGTTAAGGGGTTAAACTCATGATTTTAAATAACAAAAATTAAGAATAATTCTGACCAATAAAACAGTACTAGAGATGAGCGGACCCGAACATCCCGTCCGGGTTTGGGGTTCAGATGCAACTGCGCAACTCAGGCATATTATTTGTACTGTTCAGCAGTCAAACGCTTTGACCGGGGTGTCCCTGAATTAGATGGATTAGTTGTTCAGCAGCCAATCAGTCAATATGTGCGGGTCATGTGGGGAGAAGCTGAACCCAAAGAGGAAGTTGGGGTCAGCTCATCTCTACTTAGTACAAAACCTGTTACCAATTTGCTCCTCAGTTACTACACATTAAATGCTGTCAGATTTGCAGAATTGTTATTGTGTTAATAACTGTTATAGAAGCCTTATTTATACATAAGGTGTTTCGGTTTGGATAGGGAAATAGGGACCATAATAGGGACTATAATACTGTGCTTCTCTTTTCTTTACCAGCGATTGTTTATGATCTCTACCAAGGGACAAGTCATCGCCAAGGCATTGACAACTGCTGACGATTTCTCTGTGCAAACTTTCATTGTTTTCATTTACTTGCTGGTTGCTAACGAAGAAATATAGAGCTGTGGCTACACAAGGAAAGCAGACTTGTAATCAAAAAACAAACATCATGTTTTTTTGTTTGCTGACAGAATTCTGTAAACTGAGCTGTACTAAGAATGGAATGTCTTCCCGCTTAAGGTCTAGAGCACAGAAGAGTTGTGGGAAGGAGCACACACACAGATCCTAAGAGCTTAATGTAAAGAAGGGATAGGATCCTTATGTGCTGTCGTGCCATTCTATAATAATATTTACATCATATCAATAGGATATGTTTGATTGGTGAGGAAAGTATCAGAATGTATTATGTAATGTGCCAAGACATGGCAGACATTTGACATCTTAATGTCTGAAAACTTCTAACTTTCTTGACAAAGTTAAAAATGATGTTTTCGCAGCTAAAAACAAATGTAAATCACTATATGCTTTATTCATTGAATTTGTCTTATTACTAAGACACCTCTCAGTCAAGTAAACTTCATTCTTAGAAATAATTTTACAGCTGAAAATAAATATGGGCAGTGAAATGATAAGCAGGGTATTTTTCACAAACATAGATTAGAACCACTTAGAAAAATTCACAAGCTGGGAAGAGGCAGATAAAATTCTTCTTGGATTCTCAGGGGGTATTGCAGTGTGGACCACACAGATCTAACTGATCTAGCTAGAGTTAGTATGGCAGAGGTCATCCATTTAGAACTTAATGATAAGTGGTTGGGTTTAAAGGATTACTACAGTCACACATTGCCTAGCACATGGCTTCCCATTCTAATACTACTATAATTATATTTTTCTAACCCCAATAATAGTAAAATCACTTTCTATCTTCCTTCAAGCAGTGAAACTTTACTAAAATAACAATAAAAAGTAATATTCATTTTAAAAAGGAGTTTACTATAGCAGTGATACCTAACACGAATTTACAAGTCAGAAAAGGTAAAATAATGTTAACTAAGCTCCAAGGTAAATGAAATATACATTTCTAGTATACTATTTTCTCCTTCTATTCTTCTAACCAGAGAAAGACCCATTTTTTGTTCTTGGAGTTCTGATTTTCTCTCCCCATCTTTTAAACACCATAACCTTTTTATTTTTCAGTTTCTGTATTTATTGAATATTCAATGCAATGTACTGAGAAGCAGCAAAAAAACCCTTTCAAATATAGCTCAATTAACAAAAAAATGCAGTTGCACCATTTTCTTAGGGGTTTTGTATACATGGTCATCACTGTGTGATCCAAATGACTCCTCCCCTTTATTCTTTGAGTTGATATAATCAACGAGATGCTAAATTTAAATAGGTTTTGTTATGTTTCAATACATTTAAAGGCGATCTACCATCAAAATCAAGCATGAAAAACCAACGTACTCATACATCCAGGCACCGTAACAATGGTAATCTGCTTTTATTTGTTATCATTGGTCTGCCTCCCTTTACAATTATGCAAATGAGACAGTTGTCTCCACTTCCCTTGCTTCTTCAGCACTTTCTCCTCCCACTGCCTGCTATAATCTCACAGCAGCAGAAGAATTTTAAGCTCACATAGTATCATAGTATACAAGGCTGGAAAAAGACGCAAGTCCATCAAGTACAAGCTTTAAGGATTAAACAAATGTTTTATCCCCATAACCCATGATATTTTTGCTCTCCAGAAAGGCATCCAGGCCTCTCTTGAACGTGTGCATAGAGTCCGCCATAACAGCCTCCTGTGGCAGAGAATTCCATAGTCTCACCGCTTTTACAGTAAAGAATTCCTGGCTATGACGATGGTAGAACGAGAGTCTCCTCTAGGGAAAGAGGAAGCCCCTGGCCACATGCCTCGGTATAAAATGATCTTTGGAGAGATTCTTGTACACGGTGGAGGGGAAAATGCTCCTTGCATAGTGTAACATCCTGTGAATATACAGTATTGAGGGGCACTGTTAATACCCCACAGAGCCCTTCTGGCTAATTTGCACAATTTTATAAGCTGATTTTAGAGGGAAGGGGTAATGGATAATAAATATAAGCTATGGTGCCTTGATCTATAGGTAAAAGCCCATAGAGTATCATGCTTGATTTTTTTCATAGAATTCCTTTGAAAATGTGTGTCTTGTACTTCTTCATTTTACCATGTTCTGATACCAATACCTTTTTCATACTTTAGTGTAAAAGTCTGTGTAAGGTATAATTATTAGAAGGATAAGCTCACACTTAAATTAATAACATTTTAGGGACTCTTCAATCTTTTGATGACTTTTTATTAAAATTATTATATGTTGTTAAATGGTCAAAATGTGGTGCATTAGACATGCAAGGCTATTCTCTTTTCTTTACAAGGTACAACACCAAGAATAATATATTTTTAAATTTTGATAGATCAGGCATTTTAGGATGCATGAATACCTAACATGTTTATAATTATGTTTGTTTGTTTGTTTATTTTTTTCGTATTTGTGTTCTAGTGAAAGGGATAATTCACATCAATGCAGAAGCATCATTTTTGCATTTAGACACACAAGGGGCGATCTATCACCACCTTGTCAATTGAAACCAAAAAGTCTAAAACAGCAGTACATAAAACCAGACCACTTGGTAATAGATCTCCCCCACCGTGTTGAATTTGGCTGCCTGCAAAAATAATTGAATTGCATCCGTCTGCAACATCTTCCTTTTCTGGCTCGAGTACAGTGTTTGCATTACACATGCACAGGAAGCCCTTGTTGTCTGTTGTGTTTTGTGCTTTTCTCAGTATCAGTTGCATCTGCATCTTAAACACACTGATTCAATTCATTGTTCTGGTGCTCCGAGAAATAGTACTTAAGGGACCTCTTCCGGCATCAATTATTATCAGCATTGGTAGAAGCCCCCCATAGGGAGGATGAACCTGTACATAGTGATTTGGGGGTCTTGTTGGTCCCTTTAGCTCGGGGGTGTGGTCAAATAAATCAATGCGGACCACTATGCTCTATGTCATTCACATTGTGTGACCATTCAACCAAAATAGAGTTTGATTTAAAGTATTTTTGCAAACATTTAAAAAACATTTTTGATGAGATGATGTATACTTGAACATGATCACTGCTTACCGTACATATTTATACAGCTTCTAATGAGAATACATAAATAAGGATACATATACAGGCGGCCCCATACTTAAGAAAACCCAACTTATGGACAACTCCTAGTAAAAGACGGATCCCTCTGCTCCCTGTGACCTCTGTTGAAGCTCTCTGGATGCTTTACTATAGTCCCAGACTACAATGATCCGCTGTAAGGTGTCTGTAATAAATATTTATTGATAATATTTGGTCCAATTACAGCAAAATATTTTGAAACTCCATTGGTCACAGAGGCAAAACATTTTTTTTGTCTGGATCTACAATTATAAAATATACAGTTCCAACTTACATACAAGTTCAACTTAAGAACAAACCTATGGAACCTATCTTGTACATAACCCGGGGACTGCCTGTATAGCAAAACTCCCCCAAACAGTGAATAGAATTGCATCCTACCCTCCTTTTATTGAAATATATAATATAAACTAAAATCTCAATTCTACATTGCTGTACCTTTTTAGGAAGCACCCGGTTATACAGTGAATACTTTACTGCCACCTTAAATATATAGTCTAATTAGTTTTCCTTTTGTAGCATTGGTTAAGCTCAACTGATTTTGTATTGGCAATAATATTTTTGATTTTTTGGCATCTTCCAGTTTTTTTGTTATAAACCTACACAAAACAGGTGTTCCTTACAATTTCATTCTGTATAATTGCCTATACAGAGTAAATATATTGTATTATTTTAAGTCATTTAAAAGAAAGAAAAATTATTTTATTATATAGTATTTTCTCTGAAATGGCATAAAGGTAAGAAATTATATATTCTTTGAAACATTCTGGCCATATGTGTTTTTTGAGTGTAGTTGTACCCTCAAATGAAATTTCCCACCTAAAATGAAACGCAAGTGTTCACTCTATGTGCTTATAACACACTCGAGTCTCTATAATATTTAAAATGTCCAACAAGGTTGATGAATACATAAATATTGACTGCAGCTGTAGAATTTAATAAAACCTCAGGTTATAACTAGCAAGTTAAATAAGTGTATTATTGGAAACTTGTGGTCAAACTTGAAACTTGAAGGAAATATTTTAGCACTATCACTGTATTAAATTGCAATCATTATTTAATTTATCTTCTCTGAAATGACTTTTGGGAAGTGCACCAAAAAACCCTATTTACCTAAGCCAGGAAATAAGCTGGTGATCAGCTAGGTGCATGAAGTAATTGAAAGCTGACAAGGGACAGTATAATGCCAGCATTGTAACAGCCCTGAAAGATATTGTTGGACGTTCACAGAACTTAAATGAGTGTTGCAAACAGTTTTCAATCTGTCCTAAAAAAGAATGAAAAAGTAATAACATACAAATAAGTTATTACACTATATATTTTTTTACTTGTATTAAATTGAATAATATCAACTTTGGCATATCTGTAGTCCAGAAACATACCTTACAATCACTAGTCTGGAGTAAATCTAATGCAATCAATGCTTGCTGGACCTGAGTATGCAAACCTTAAGGTGACTTGTCTGCAACGTGCTTGTCACTTTGAACCTCAGAACAAAGAGCAGCCTGTAAACCAACTTTGTAAAAGTATTATGAGATACCACAACCAGAAAGTTATGGCCTTATTAAACTACATTAAAGTGGCATAAATTGTAAGTAATAGAAGTGAAAAAAAAGACTATGTCGTTCAGGCTGCATGCTTATTTGGTCAGTTGAATTCATGGTTTGAGTGCTTTTGTGTTATTCAGTATTTTATTCCGAAAAAATTCTAAATGTATCATTTCCTAGTTCAAAGTGCAATAAATGCTTTTTTTATTAGTATTTTCTCTCTAAATAACTTAACATGAAAGAAGAAGTATACAACAGCAGACATATGACTAACAAGATTATATTACTTTAGAATCGATTAAGACACTTTGGGGGTTTGGGATTTATCAGAGCTTGTGCTCCAGAATTCTTGAAATTAGCGCAGTTCCCGGTGTGTATGGAAGGAAGTGCACCTATCCCCCCCTAACTCCACCTGAACACCAAGTGGGCATGGAGAGGTGTAAAGGGGGTTAGGCTGGCAGAACATTTGGCTGCCGCTCTGTGACTGAGGCTGAGGCTTTTAAGTATGCCAGTTCAATCCTGGCATAGAAATGGCAGCAGCGCATCCTCCAGCAGAATTATCAGGAAGCCTGAGCATCCTGATGAATGCGGCTGGTGGTGGAAGGTGGGTATTGCATCATACTCGAGCGGATGATAAATACCCCCTTTGTATTTATTTTTTACGTTAGCAAATTAAAAAAACAAAAAAACTAACTAAAAACATTACTGTCTACTTTTATTTTTAAAAACTCTATTACCAAACAATTTTAAAATTTTCAGTTTACACTACTCTCTAAACCTCCGTTCCTCCATTATTTTTATATCACACTGAGCAGCAGCCAAATGTGCTAAAAATCTGAAACAAAAATTGATGATTTTCTTTGTGTCCACCTTGAAATAAAATCTCATGAATAAGCTATAGACCTGCCAAAATGAATTATCTATACAGCTTATCTCTTCCCACAAATAATAAGCCCTCATATGTTCGTATTACCAAAAAATATATTTATATATATAGCCTGTACAATGTAACAATACAAATCTGCTCTTGTGATGCTTCCATTCCAAGTCCAGCAATGTGCCCATACAGCAGTTCACCAACACATGTGGAGTATTGGAACACTAGGGAGGAACTGGTTTTCAAACTTTGCAGAGCATTTCATCATTTAATCCATTGTAATATTATTTTTGGTCTAAATTAATGTATTTTTCAAAAAATGACAGTTCCTTTATTGCATTTCCATTTATATGGTTTTACTATTATTTAGGGCTCACGAAGTCACTTAAAAGTTGAGTTGTCTCTCAAACGTGAGTAATGGTGATTTTCATAAAAATGAGAAAAATTGAACCTTAAGTTCTAATTCTAATAACATTCTAGAAAAATGAGAGGAAGCATAAAAACAGTGACAACATAATGCAGACATTCCAGAACTGTTAGCTATCAAGCTATTTCAGTGGTCTGACTATCCATTCGAAAAGCAGAACATTTCAAACTTTGAAAATGAAAAATTTTTCAGAATTATCTCCAAATGTTTTTTTTTCAGAATGAAATGCAAACCTTATCACTTACATTTTTCAACAAACATGAAGTACAATGTGTCACAATAAAACAATCTCAAAATCCTCTAGATATGTTAAAGTGTTCCGAAGTTGTACAGCTAGAGTCTGGTCATTAAGCTAAAAAGCAAGCACTGGGTGGCTAAAAAAAGGTTTAATGCATCAGTGACAACTCCCATTGACTTCAAATTTTATGCAATTCGATGAAATTTCGATTTGTTTCAATTTGGCGTCATCAAAAGATGTGTTTTCTTTTTACGTAAAATTGACATGGGGTCGCAGTATTTTATTTTCCATTTTTGAAAAAACGCATGCATAAGATATTGGGGGTCATTTATTAAGGGCCCGATTCGCGTTTTCCCCGACGTGTTACCCAATATTTCCGTTTTGGCGCCGCTTGTACTTAAATTGCCCCGGATTTTGGCGCACGCGATCGGATTGTGGTCGCATCGGCGCTGGCATGCGCGCGACGGAAATCGGGGGCGTGGCCGACGAAAACCCGACGTATTCGGAAAACCGCCGCATTTAAAACCGAAAATTTGTCGCATAAGGACCGGCTTACCTTCACCTGGTCCAGCTCGGTGCATTCCGGCGCGATGAGTTTACTTTCAGCGCACAGCAGCGCCACCTGGTGGACGGCGGAAGAACTACCTTATTAAATCCCGGCCGGACCCGAATCCAGAGCGGAGAAGCCGCCGCTGGAACGCGAATGGACCGGTAAGTAAATTTGCCCCATTGTATTTTAACATGAAGTCAATGGAGAACCGATAATGAACAAGTGTCAGTTAAGACATCAGTTTTTTAAGATAGATGGATATTATTATTATATATATATTATATAGATATATATAATATATATATAAATTAATATAAATGTGAATAGATAGGAATATAGATAGAAACTAGTATAAAGTAACTGACATGAGATGCTGATGGTAGTGTGAACTTAGCTAACAAATCCTTTCTTATTGTACTTGTATTTTTGCAGCCTGCTAGTCGCTATCCATTGCTCAAGTTTAAAATACTAACTTCATCACAAGCACCCATGTATTTACTTCCAGTGGTGTGCGAAAGGAATTTGGCAGGTGCCTGCATCATGTTCAACAGGTTTCAGCTGTATTGTACAGCTTAGACCAATCAGATACCACCACGCATTATAACAGTGCCAATCACAGCTTGTAAGTCCTTAGTTGCTGCAGCCAATTGTTTCTAAGACATCTATGAATGTGTGCCTCTTGGCAATCGGCATTGGGGAGTTACATTCATTTGTCATGACAGCAAAAAGGCACCCAGGTTAGCATTATATCTGTTACACGCTTACTTGAGTAGCAAATTGTAGTACACCAGGTCAAAAACAATACAATGAAATACAGTATAGCAAAATATTGGATAATTTTTCAAATAAGCAAAAATATTCATGCACTTTTGCCATTGTAAATACATCCACTTTTACCATTGTATATGCACAAAATAATTTAGAATAATAAATCCCATATAGTAAATGCCATGATGTGAAAACAGTTATTGTCATCTAGTTCATTATATTTTACTCCAAAAGGTTATCAATGAGAAAAAACTACAGTTAATCCCCACTCCCCACCCCCCAAAAAAAGACCATAAACAGCTCTTTAGACAGAAAAATAGGCTACAGAGTTGGAATATGGGGATGCAAATGGTGATGGCTGATCCCACCTTCCCGCACATTTTGTCTCCGCCTCCAATGTCACAGAGACAAAAAATTCTTGGCTGGGATTACAATTATAAAATATACAGTTCCGATTGACATAGCAAATTCAACTTAAGAACAACCAACATGTCCTATCCTTTGATGTAACCCTGGTACTGCCTGTTATTTCTTCTATTCTAGCAATTTTTTTATTAAGTAACAAATAAGTGGAAAGGGTGTGGGGATATCCACGTTCTCTCTTCGCTAATTGTCTGAAGGTTAGCTCCGCTGGTCGCCCCACCTACACGGCTGTTACACACCCGACTGTCTTCCCCTTCTCCTTATTGGAAGGGGTCGTGCGGTTGTCTGGTAGGAAATAAATAAAGAGGGGTGTTCGGGGGGGGGGATGCGGCCAACAAGGGGAGGGGTGCGGGGGATAATAAGGGTGGGGGGGGGGTGAAGGGGATGCGCCTTGGTAAAAACAAAGGGGGGGGGGGGGGAGGGGGGGGAAGGGGGGGGGGGGGGGTCGGTCTCTTCCGCCCTGCTCCCTCCCAGAAAAAAAGGGGGGGGGGGAGGGAGGAAAAAAAAAAAAGGGGGGGGGGGGGGGGGGGGGGGAAAAAAAAGGGGGGGGGGGGGGTGGAAAGAGGGGGGAAAAAGGGGGGGTTGCTGCTCTTGTTCCCGATGGCGGGGACGGGAGAAGGACACAGCTGAGAAAGAAGAGAGAGGGGGGGGAGGGGGGGGGGGGGGAAAGGGGGGAGGGGGGGGGGGGGGGGGGGGGGGGGGGAGGGGGGGGAAAAAAGGGGATGTTGGGAAGGGTGGGGGGGAGGGGGGGGGGAGGGGGAAACGGGAGCCCGCCCTTATGACCCCTGGAACTTCTTCCTGATCTTCTGTTTGGTGTAAAGGGACTGCCTAACAAGCAAGTTTTCCTTTTCCCCATCTGGTAATACATTTGCATATTTTCTTTCCCAGAATTCCAAATATGCCAAGTAGGTACTTAATGGCAATTTTTTCTCGAGCGGTTAGTTTCTTTCCCTCCACCTTTCTTGGACACCAAGAAAAAAGCAGCTGTTTTTCTTCGAGAAATGTACCATTTTTATTACTTATTCTAAATTGTTTTGAATCTGAAGCCTAATACATGTATTCAGATGCCTGTAGGTTGAGCAACATTTGAACCAAAGCTTATTTTGCTGTTCTTTTTCACTGATTACATTCTGACAACACATCTCTTTTCACATTCATAACAATTACATCATGTTTTCATAGCATGAAAAGTATCGGTCCTGATTAGATTTCCACCATCTCTTGGCACCACCTCGCGGCTAACAAATGGATTCTAGGTTTTCTTGAGCACAGAATGACTTTCATTCACATTGTTTAATCTGACTTTTTCTATCTGCTGTTAAATTGCTTCACTCCTAGCACTGGTGATGACGTTAAAGAAAATAACCATGAACATTCTTAGAACATTAGTCATCTCACTGCAATATAATGGATGTTTATCTGTACTATGCATGGAGACACGGAGGTTTCTTTCTTGCTGCTATATGTCTTTTATTTTACAATTTTAGAAATAAACATCTGCCTACAACTACCAACTTTGGAAACACAACAAATATATAAACCTTCCTGATCTCTGTGGTTTAATAACCTTATGCATCCAAGTAAAAGTTGTAATCTTTCTTTTACTTGCAATTTCAAATTATTTTGTAGCGTATTGGCTGTGCTCCAATTACACTTAATAGAGTTGTCAGAAAGTGAAATATTACATTCTTATATTAGATCGCAAGAAAACATTTTCTATTGTTAAATAAGTGGTTGATATTGTGGTTTTTTGTTCTTACCTGAATTGTGTCTCGTCCTGGCTCCCTGCGGTACGTGCCGTGGTCCCCAAAACATTCATCCTCCTTTACATGGATGATGAGTGAACCAGCCAATATACGAATATGTTTGTTAAAGCCATGTCTACCAAAGTATTTTATATGTTCCATTTGAAAATCCTGTGAGAAAAGTAAATGATATCTGAAAAATAATTGTTGAACACAAATTAGCATATTATGGAACCCATAGTTGCCCATTTGACACAAGTTTTTCTATTATTACTACGGTAATTTTTATTTTGCACTTTTTTTGAACTTGAAAATTTAACCGAATAAGTGTTTTCTCCTAGTTTTGTATCAAGACTAATATTAGTTGGACTCTATGACCTTTGCAAAAAGTTGGAATACTTTCTAGAGCAGATGTGACACATTGTATACCATCCCTTTGAATTACTACTGAGTTTGGAAAAATGACATTACTGAAGCCAGAAGAAGAGTGAAGAAGTCAGGCTGAAGCCAGCAACTTTATAAACCATGCCTAACAAGGTCCATACCCGAGTGGAGCTTTGTGTTTCTAAAAACATCATGTGTGCATGTGTTATGAAAAACGGGGTTTTCACAATCACTGCAATATTTTCCACATCTCTCTGTAGTCATTGGTTCAAGCGCCTTGTCAATAGAAAAAAAATGGAAGAAATACAATATTCCACTCTGTATTACAAAGGAATACTATGGTCTACCCATTCTACTGGTACATTTCTTCAGTAACAGAAAGAGAGAATTTGTATGAGGAAGACCTTTTCATAAACCATCTACTTGAGAATAGGAAGTTTTTAATGTTTTTGTTCTGTGAAAACATCTACACTCATGATAGAGCAACCATGGTGGATAATAAGTTTTAATGTCCCACATATAAACTGCAATGTTAAACAAATTGTTGGTAAAAACTAATACACTATATAGAAGCGGTCCCCGTTTAACCACTGACTTACAGACGCCCTCTAGTTACAACACGCTTTTCTCAGACACGTAGTGCACTGTCTCGGTAGTCTCTCTGTGTTGCTGAAAATTAATTGAACTTTATCCCCAGGCTCCATGATCAACTGTAAGAGTTATCAACGTAGTCCACTGAAGCTTTATATTTTATTTATAATGTGAAAATCCAATTGTCGCGGATTTACACTTCCACTTACAAATTAACTTGATCTAAACCTACAGAACCTATGTTGTATGTAACACAAGCACTGCCTGTATATTACACATAGTAACAACAACATGATTTTATGGAGGTAGCTAGCATTTTTTTACTTGACAAAGAAACATATCCCCCACAGTTGTGGAATTTCTCTTGTGCTCCTCTTCGTTCTCTATATCCAATTGGTAGATCAAAAAGTTCTTTTGCTAATTATGTACACTCTGCACCCCATCTTGACAGAAAAAAATACAGGAATGTAGATATTTGGCTAATTTATTAAACAAGAAAAACTGAATGATCACTTTGTCATAAGATTCAAACCATTTGCTCTGTATTGAGTAGAAGCTCTTTTAAACTAATATGGCCATCAGTCTTCTCAGGAATGATAAAAAAAATTTTTCACACCTGTTTTGGGGAACTCTTTTGTAACCTGGCCACATCCGTGCTTTGTCTCTGAGCTCCAAGGACAGTTTCCTTAGACCTCATGATTTCATGTTCTCGAATGCATATGACAGATTGTGCCTTTTCTAATCAGTCCAATCGTTTAATTTACACCAGTTGGACTCCAGTGGAGGATCAAGAGAAATAGACAGCATATGAGCCGAGCCCTCTCCATAGCCGGTAATTCTTTGCTGCATATTGCAGCAAAGGCTTACCAGTAACACCCGCCGATCTTGCTATTGCCAATCACAGGTTTTTTTCCCCCGCCGATCGAAAGATTTTGAAAAAAAAAACAATTGTACAGAGGTTTTAATTTTTGTAAATGTATGAAAACATTATGAACCTATAAATTGGTATTCCCATGATTGCACGACCCAAATAATAAGAAGACATTTCATTTTGGTGCACTGTGAACTGTAAAATCCAAGCCCACAAGAAAACGTCATAAATGGTTTTTTCATCATTTTCACTCCATTGGAATTTTTTTTCCCCTTCCCAGTGCCCAGATGGAATATTAAATACTGTCACTATGAAGTGCCAATTTGTTACGCAAAAAATAAGCCCACACAACAGCTCCGTCACGGAAATAAAAAAAGTTATAGATTTTGAAGGTGGTGAGTAAAAAACTAAAAAGGGACAGGCAGTTAAGGGGTTAAACTCATGATTTTAAATAACAAAAATTAAGAATAATTCTGACCAATAAAACAGTACTAGAGATGACGGACCCAAACATCCCGTCCGGTTTGGGTTCAGATGCAACTGCGCAACTCAGGCATATTATTTGTCACTGTTCAGCAGTCAACGCTTTGACCGGGGTGTCCCTGAATAGATGGATTAGTTGTTCAGCGGCCAATCAGTCAATATGTGCGGGTCATGTGGGGAAAGCTGAACCCAAAGAGGAAGTTGGGGTCAGCTCATCCTACTTAGTACAAACCTGTTACCATTTGCTCCTCAGTTACTACACATTAAATGCTGTCAGATTTGCAAATTGTTTATTGTGTTATACGTTAGAAGCCTTATTTATACATAGGTGTTTCGGTTTGGATAGGGAAATGGAACCATAAGGGACTATAATACGTGCTCTCTTTTCTTACCAGCGATTGTTTATGATCTCTACCAAAGGGACAAGTCATCGCCAAGGCATTGACAACTGCTGACGATTTCTCTGTGCAAACTTTCATGTTTTCATTTACTTGCTGGTTGCTAACGAAGAAATATAGAGCTGTGGCTACACAAGGAAAGCAGACTTGTATCAAAAAACAACATCATGTTTTTTTGTTTGCTGACAATTCTGTAAACTGAGCGTGTACTAAGAATGAGAATGTCTTCCCGCTTAAGGTCTAGAGCACAGAAGAGTTGTGGGAGGAGCACACACACAGATCCTAAAGCTTATGTAAGAGGAATAGGATCCTTATGTGCTGTCGTGCCATTCATAATAATATTTAACATCATATCAATAGGATATGTTTGATTGGTGAGGAAAGTTCAGAATGTATTATGTAATGTGGCCAAGACATGGCAGACATTTGACATCTTAATGTCTGAAAACTTCTAACTTTCTTGACAAAGTTAAAATGATGTTTTCCGCAGCTAAAAACACAATGTAAATCACTATATGCTTTATTCATTGAATTTGTCTTATTACTAAGACACCTCTCAGTCAAGTAAACTTCTTCTAGAATAATTTTACAGCTGAAATAAATATGGGCAGTGAAATGATAAGCAGTGCAGTTTCACAAATGATGTAGAACCACTTAGAAAAATTCACAGCTGGGAAGAGGCAGAAATAAATTCTTCTTGGATTCTCAGGGGTATGGCGTGTGGACCACACAGACTACTGATCTAGCTAGAGTTGTATGGCAGAGGTCATCCATTTAGAACTTATGATAAGTGGTTGGGTTAAAGGATTACTACAGTCACACATTGCCTAGCACATGGCTTCCCATTCTAATACTACTATAATTATATTTTTCTAACCCCAATAATAGTAAAATCACTTTCTATCTTCCTTCAAGCAGTGAAACTTTACTAAAATAACAATAAAAGTATGTTCATTTTAAAAAGGAGTTTACTATAGCATGATACCTAACACGAATTTACAGTCAGAAAGGTAAAATAATGTTAACTAAGCTCCAAGTAAATGAAATATACATTTCTAGTATACTATTTTCTCCCTTCATTCTTCTAACCAGAGAAAGCCCATTTTTTGTTTCTTGGAGTTCTGATTTTCTCGTGTCGCCCATCTTTTACCCATACTTTTTTTTTTCAGTTTCTGTATTTCTTTCAGTATATGTTCTAGATTGATGAGCAGAATAAAACACTTTCGCTATTCAATTCAAAAAAATGCAGTTGCAACCATTTTCTTGGGGTTTGTATACATGGTCATCACTGTGTGATCCAAATGACTCCTCCCCTTTATTCTTTGAGTTGATATAATCACCGAGATGCTAATTTAAATAGGTATTGTTATGTTTCAATACATTTAAAGGCGATCTACCACAAAATCAAGCATGAAAAACCACCGTAACTATACAATATCCAGCACATAACAATGGTAACTGCTTTTATTGTTATCATTGGTCTGCCTCCCTTTACAATTAATGCAAATGAGACAGTTGTCTTCCACTTCCCTTGCTTCTTCAGCACTTTCTCCTCCCACTGCCTGCTATAATCTCACAGCACGAAGAATTTTAAGCTCACATAGTATCATAGTATATAAGGCTGGAAAACGCAAGTCCATCAAGTACAACTTTAAGGATTAAATAAATGTTTTATCCCCATAACCCATGATATTTTGTGCTCTCCAGAAAGGCATCCAGGCCTCTCTTGAACGTGTGCTAGAGTCCCCCATAACGCCTCCTGTGCAGAGAATTCCATAGTCACCACCGCTTTTACAGTAAAGAATTCCTGGCTATGACGATGGTAGAAAACGAGAGTCTCCTCTAGGGAAAGAGGAAGCCCCTTGTCCTGGCCATGCCTCGGTATAAAATGATCTTTGGAGAGATTCTTGTACACGGTGGAGGGGGAAATGCTCCTTGCATAGTGTAACATCCTGTGAATATACAGTATTGAGGGCACTGTTAATACCCCACAGAGCCCTTCTGGCTAATTTGCACAATTTATAAGCTGATTTTAGAGGGAAGGAGGTAATGGATAACAAATATAGCTATGGTGCCTTGATCTATAGGTAAAGCCCATAGAGTATCATGCTTGATTTTTTCATAGAATTCCTTGAAAATTGTGTCTGTCCATGATACTTCTTCATTTTACCATGTTCTGATACCAATACCTTTTTCATACTTTAGTGTAAAAGTCTGTGTAAGGTATAATTATTAGAAGGATAAGCTCACACTTAAATAATAACATTTTAGGACTCTTCAATCTTTTGATGACTTTTTATTAAAATTATTATATGTTGTTAAATGGTCAAAATGTGGTGCATTAGACATGCAAGGCTATCTCTTTTCTTTACAAGGTACCAACCACAGAATAATATATTTTTAAATTTTGATAGATCAGGCATTTAGGATGCATGAATACCTAACTGTTTATAATTAAGTTTGTTTGTTTGTTATTTTTTTTCGTATTTGGTTCTAGTGAAAGGGATAATTCAATCAATACAGATCATCATTTTGCATTTAGAACCAAAGGGGAGATCTATCACCACCTTGTCAATTGAAACCAAAAAGTCTAAACAGCAGTACATAAAACCAGACCACTTGGTAATAGATCTCCCCCACCGTGTTGAATTTGGCTGCCTGCAAAAATAATTGAATTGCATCCGTCTGCAACCTCTCCTTTTCTTGGCTCGAGTACAGTGTTTGCATTACACATGCACGGAAGCCCTTGTTGTCTGTTGTGTTTTGTGCTTTTCTCAGTATCAGTTGCATCTGCATCTTAAACACACTGATTCAATTCATTGTTCTGGTGCTCCGAGAATAGTACTTAAGGGACCTCTTCCGGCATCAATTATTATCAGCATTGGTAGAAGCCCCCCATAGGGAGGATGAACCTATACATAGTGATTTGGGGTCTTGTTTGTCCCTTTAGCTCGGGGGTGTGGTCAAATAAATCAATGCGGACCACTATGCTCTATGTCTTCACATTGTGTGGCCATTCAACCAAAATAGAGTTTGATTTAAAGTATTTTTGCAAACATTTAAAAAACATTTTGATGAGATGATGTATACTTGAACTGATCACTGCTACCGTACATATTTATCCAGCTTCTAATGAGAATACATAATAAGGATCATATACCAGGCGGCCCCATACTTAAGAAACCCAACTTATGGACAACTCCTAGTAAAAGACGGATCCCTCTGCTCACTGTAACCTCTGTTGAAGCTCCTGGATGCTTTACTATAGTCCCAGACTACAATGATCCGTGTAAAGTGTCTGTAATAAATATATTGATAATATTTGGTCCAATTCACAAAATATTTTGAAACTCCATTGGTCACAGAGGCAAACATTTTTTTTGTCTGGATCTACAATTATAAAATATACGTTCCAACTACATACAAGTTCAACTTAAGACACCTATGAAACCTATCTTGTACATAACCCGGGGACTGCCTGTATAGCAAACACTCCCCCAAACAGTGAATAGACTTGCATCCTACCCTCCTTTTATTGAATTATAATATAAACTAAAATCTCAATTCTACATTGTTGTAACCTTTTTAGGAAGCACCCGGTTATACAGTGAATACTTTACTGCCACCTTAAATATATAGTCTAATTAGTTTTTCTTTTGTAGCATTGGTTAACTCAACTGATTTTGTATTGGCAATGATATTTTTGAATTTTTGGCATCTTCCAGTTTTTTTGTTTAACCTACACAAAACAGGTGTTCCTTACAATTTCATTCTGTATAATTGCTATACAGAGTAAAATATATTGTATTATTTTAGTCATTTAAAGAAAGAAAAATATTTTATTATATAGTATTTTCTCTGAAATGGCATAAAGGTAAGAAATTATATATTCTTTGAAACATTCTGGCCATATGTGTTTTTTGAGTGTAGTTGTACCCTCAAATAATTTCCCACCTAAAATGAAACGCTAGTGTTCACTCTATGTGCTTATAACACACTCGAGTCTCTATAATATTTAAAATGTCAACAAGTTGATGAATACATAATATTGACTGCAGCTGTAGAATTTAATAAACCTCAGGTTATAACTAGCAAGTTAAATAAGTGTATTATGGAAACTTGTGGTCAACTTGAAACTTGAAGGAAATATTTTAGCACTATCACTGTATTAAATTGCAATCATTATTTAATTTATTCTCTGAAATGACTTTGGGAAGTGCACCAAAAACCCTATTTACCTAAGCCAGGAAATAAGCTGGTGATCAGCTAGTGCATGAATAATTGAAAGCTGACAAGGACAGTAATAATGCCAGCATTGTAACAGCCCTGAAAGATATGTTGGACGTTCACAGAACTTAAATGAGTGTTGCAAACAGTTTTCAATTTGTCCTAAAAAGAATGAAAAAGTAATAACATACAAATAAGTTATTACACTAATATTTTTTTTACTTGTATTAATTAATAATATCAACTTTGGCATATCTGTAGTCCAAAACATACTCTTACAATCACTGTCGGAGTAAATCTAATGCAATCAATGCTTGCTGGACCTGAGTATGCAAACCTTAAGGTGACTTGTCTGCAACGTGCTTGTCACTTTGAACTCAGAACAAAGAGCAGCCTGTAACCAACTTTGTAAATATTATGAGATACACAAACCAAAAGTTTGGCCTTATTAAACTACATTAAGTGCATAAATTGTAAGTAATAGAAGTGAAAAAAAAGACTATGTCGTTCAGGCTGCTATGCTTATTTGGTCGTTTGAATTCATGGTTAGGTGCTTTTGTGTTATTTGTATTTTATTCCGAAAAATTCTAAATGTATCATTTCCTAGTTCAAAGTGCAATAAATGCTTTTTTTTATTAGTATTTTCTCTCTAAATAACATAACATGAAAGAAGAATATACAACAGCAGACATATGACTAACAAGATTATATTACTTTAGAATCGATTAAGACACTTGGGGGTTTGGGATTTATCAGAGCTTGTGCTCCAGAATCTTGAAATTAGCGCAGTTCCCGTGTGTATGGAAGGAAGTGACCTATCCCCCCCTAACTCCCACCTGAAACCCAAGTGGGCATGAGAGGTGTAAAGGGGGTTAGCCTGGCACACATTTGGCTGCCGCTCTGTGACTGGGCTGAGGCTTTTAGTATGCCAGTTCAATCCTGGCATAGAAATGGCAGCAGCGCAACCTCCAGCAGAATTATCAGAACCTGAGCATCCTGTGAATCGGCTGGTGGTGAAGGTGGATTGCATCATACTTAGCGGATGATAATACACCCCTTTGTATTTATTTTTTCCGTTAGCAAATTAAAAAAACAAAAAACTAACTAAAACATTACTGTCTACTTTATTTTTAAAAACTCTATTACCAAACATTTAAATTTCAGTTTACACTACTCTCTAAACCTCTGTTCCTCCCTTATTTTTTATATCACACTGAGCAGCAGCCAAATGTGCTAAAATCTGAAACAAAAATTGATGATTTTCTTTGTGTCCGCCTTGAAATAAAATCTCATGATAAGCTATAGACCTGCCAAAATGAATTATCTATACAGCTTATCTCTTCCCACAAATAATAAGCCCTCATATGTTCGTATTACCAAAAAATATATTATATATAGACCTGTACAATGTAACAATACAAATCTGCTCGGTGATGCTTCCATTCCAAGTCCAGCAATGTGCCCATACAGCAGTTCACCAACACATGTGGAGTATTGGAACACTAGGGAGGAACTGGTTTTCAAACTTTGCAAGCATTTCATCATTTATCCATTGTAATATTTATTTTTGGTCTAAATTAATGTATTTTTCAAAAATGACATTCCTTTATTGCATTCCATTTATATGGTTTTACTATTATTTAGGGCTCACTAAGTCACTTAAAAGTTGAGTTCGCTCTCAATTGTGAGTAATGGTGATTTTCATAAAAATGAGAAAAATTGTACCTTAATTCTAATTCTAATAACTTCTAGAAAATGAGAGGGAAGCATAAACAAGTGCAACATATGCAGACATTCCAGAATGTTAGCTATCAAGCTATTTCAGTGGTCTGACTATCCATTCGAAAGCAGAACATTCAAACTTTGAAAATGAAAAATTTTTCTGAATTTTTCCACATTTTTTTTTTTTCAGATGAAATGCAAACCTTATCACTTACATTTTTCAACACACATGAAGTACAATGTGTCCACAATAAAACAATCTCAAAATCCTCTAGATATGTTAAGTTTTCCGAAGTTTACACTAGAGTCTGGTCATTAAGCTAAAAGCAAGCACTGGTTGGCTAAAAAAAAGGTTTATGCATCATGACAACTCCCATTGACTTCAAATTTTATGCAATTCGATGAAATTCGATGTTTCAATTTGGCAGTCATCAAAAGAATGTGTTTTTCACGTAAAAATTGACATGGGTCGCAGTATTTTATTTTCATTTTGAAAAAACGCATGCATAAAGATATTGGGGGTCATTTATTAAGGGCCCGATTCGCGTTTTCCCGACGTGTTACCCCAATATTTCCGTTTTGCGCCGCTTGTACTTAAATTGCCCCCGGATTTTGGCGCACGCGATCGGATTGTGGCGCATCGGCGTGGCATGCGCGCTGACGGAAATCGGGGGCGTGGCCGACGAAAACCCGAGTATTCGAAAAACCGCCGCATTTAAAACCGAAAATTGTCGCATAAGGACCCTTACCTTCACCTGGTCCAGCTCGGTGCATTCCGGCGCGATGAGTTTACTTTCAGCGCACAGCAGCGCACCTGGTGGACGGCGGAAGAACTACCTTATTAAATCCCGGCCGGACCCGAATCCAGAGCGAGAAGCCGCCGCTGGAACGCGAATGGACCGGGTAAGTAAATTTGCCCCATTGTATTTTAACATGAAGGTCAATGGAGACGATAATGAACAAGTGTCAGTTAAGACATCAGTTTTTTAAGATAGATGGATATATATTATATATATATTTATATAATATATATATATATATATAAATTATAAAATGTGAATAGATAGGAAGTATAGATAGAACTAGTATAAAGTAACTGACATGGAGATGCTGTGGTAGTGTGAACTTAGCCTAACAGAATCTTTCTTATTGTACTTGTATTTGCAGCCTGCTAGTCGCTATCCATTGCTCAAGTTAAAAATACTACTTCATCACAAGCACCCATGTATTACTTCCAGTGGTGTGCGAAGGAATTTGGCAGTGCCTGCTCATGTTCAACAGGTTTCAGCTGTATGTACAGCTTAGACCAATCAGATACCACCACGCATTATAACAGTGCCAATCACAGCTTGTAAGTCCTTAGTTGCTGCAGCCATTGTTTCTAAGACATCTATGAATGTGTGCCTCTTGGCAATCGGCATTGGGGAGTTACATTCATTTGTCATGACAGCAAAAGGCACCCAGGTTGTCATTATATCTGTTACAAACGCTTACTTGAGTAGCAATTGTAGTACACAAGGTCAAAACATACAATGAAATACAGTTATAGCAAAATATTGGATAATTTTCAATAATCAAAAATTTCATGCACGTTTGCCATTTGTAAATACATCACTTTTACCATGTAGACTACAAAATAATTAATAAATAATCCCATATAGATAAGCCATGATGTGAAAACAGTTATGTTCATCTAGTTCATTATATTACCCAAAAGGTTATCAATGAGAAAAAACTACAGTTAATCCCACTCCCCCCCCCCCCCCCCCACAAAAAGACCATAAACAGCTCTTTAGACAGAAAAATAGACTACAGAAGTTTGGAATAT